>CAXIUB010000169.1:0-24718 GCA_964034835.1 Muscina levida | reverse complement strand
ATCAACTCAGAACGAAACAAAAATAAACAAAATTATTAAAATATGAAAAAAACTATTTAATTCCCTAACCCTATAATTCTATTTAAGAAAAAGTTAAAAAAATAATCCGAAAATGTTAACGCAAATTCAAAAATGTTCATAAAATTATTTAACTCTCTAAAATGTTAAGTAAATTGTTAAATTCTGTAAAACATATGTGAAAATCTTTTAAGCTAATTAAATTTTTTAACTCATACTAAACCAAGAAAATATTTTCTTGTATTAAATTTACAACAATTATTATTTTATTATTTATTATTTTTTTTTTCTTTACTTTTTTATTTTTTTCCCTAAATATTCATATTATTTTCACTCAAACATTTTTTTTATTCTCAACAATAATAAATTCATTTAATAATAATAATTATTTTCATCAAATTCATTCAAGTAAAACAACAAACAAAACCAACATTTATTCATTTATTTATTTCCTTCCTCCCAATAAAACAATCCCAAATTCTTCTCCCCATTTTATTTTTTTCATCATTTTTCCCAAATTCTAAATTTCCCAAAAAATTCAAAAATCTACAATCCCACAATTATTATTATTATTCTACTAAGTTTTAGATATTCTTTCATCTCTTTTAGAAATATTATTTTGTGGTCCTGAAAAGGACCGATTGTTTGTAGAGTTATATTTTGCGATGATATATTAACTTCTTTTGATTCTCCATCATCTTCTTAAGCACGTTCACCACGGATGCGTCTGGCCAATTGAATATCCTTGGGCATGATAGTGACACGCTTAGCATGGATAGCGCACAAGTTTGTATCTTCGAAAAGACCAACCAAGTAGGCTTCGCTAGCTTCTTGCAGTGCCATAACAGCTGAGCTCTGGAAACGCAAATCAGTTTTGAAATCCTGTGCGATTTCACGAACCAAACGTTGGAATGGCAATTTGCGGATCAACAGCTCGGTACTCTTTTGGTAACGACGAATTTCACGCAAAGCAACGGTACCAGGGCGATAACGATGTGGCTTCTTAACACCGCCGGTAGCTGGGGCACTCTTGCGAGCAGCTTTGGTAGCCAATTGCTTACGAGGTGCCTTGCCACCAGTCGATTTACGGGCAGTTTGCTTAGTACGAGCCATTTCACTTCACTTCAACTTTTTCAATATGAACACAAACACTGTCAACACTGTAATAATTGTGGCGCACTCAATACGTCCAGCTTATATAGAAAAATGCCCACTATCCGAATACCATGGGGTTGCTCTCATATGGAATTCATTATCTACTCAAAAACGAAGCAACCCCGATTCGTATTCACTCAATACACGATTCATATGGTGGTATGTTAAGGTATTATTTCGAATAGGAAACATTTTTGTATAAATACGACCGATCATGCCGTCATATTAACATTAGTGCTTGTGCATCATAGTGAAGTGTTTAGTGAACGGAAAAAAAAAATTAAATTTGAGTGAAAATGACTGGTCGTGGTAAAGGTGGCAAAGGCTTGGGAAAAGGTGGCGCTAAACGTCATCGTAAAGTATTGCGTGATAACATCCAAGGTATCACCAAGCCAGCCATCCGTCGTTTGGCCCGCCGTGGCGGTGTAAAACGTATCTCTGGCCTGATATACGAAGAAACCCGTGGCGTTCTTAAGTGTTCCTGGAAAATGTCATTCGTGATGCTGTTACATACACTGAACACGCCAAGCGTAAGACCGTCACCGCCATGGATGTCGTCTATGCATTGAAGAGGCAAGGTCGTACTTTGTACGGTTTCGGCGGTTAAATATCTTATTTGGACGTCTTATGGAAAATATATTCTTCATTAATTTTTTACAACAAACCAATCGGTCCTTTTCAGGACCACAAATTCTATTTACATAAAAGAGATATAAAATTTTATATATTCAACTACAATTATTATGTTAAGCGAGAGAGAGACTAATTAAATTAATTTATTAAAAATCAAAGAACATTGTATGAACACTTTTAACGACGTATGGGTTTTTTTCCATCTTTGGTTAGCAGCAATGTCGCCTTAATACCTTGGAAAAATGTTTACCCTTGGTCGTTTAGTGACAATGTATTTAAACTTCAGATTTAATAATAAAGTAATTCATTAGTTCTCATACGGTGTGTATGGTATTTGTTGTTGTGGTGGTTGAATTGATAGCCATTTTGATGTTATGCACAATTTTAGTATGAGGGCAATAAATAAATAAATTCTCATAAGATTTTTCCCATATGGTCTAGAGGCAAGGATGCCTGTTGTTCTCAGCTGCCGTTATTAAATAATTTCTTACCTGGAACTGGTTTTACTTGTGCGTTTGTTAAATATACATTTTGCATTTGTGTGCGTGCGTGTCGATTTTTCCACACATTGGCCATTCATTCAGCTTCACAGATTCATTCATTTTTCAAACAACACTTCCGGCGCTAAGAGTATACTAAAACTATAAAATACATATGTATCGTGGGTGTCCCATTCTCAGACATAACAACACATAACATGGACATATAACATTCTTACACAATTTTAACCATTCACTTAACACATTCACTTATTTCACACAACTGCAAAATTTGCATCAATAACCACCGCTATTTATAGTTATGAATCATCATTCAACAACGCACACGATGTGCATGTGCGAAAACGAAGTGCGTTCGGTTGCGAATGCAAAATTCTTCCTCTTCTAATTGTGGTTTTTATTGTTTGTTGTATTAGAGTGTTACTGTGTTGTAAATAAAATAATAAAATGCTAAAAATTTATTGATTTGTAAAATAATAAAAATGCTAAAATTTTTGGTTTGAAATTTTTTTTTCTCTTTTTAAATTCTTTTTGTCGTCCTGAAAAGGACGGATTGTTTCGACTTTTTGGTAAATACGATGTTCTGTATTTCTTGTTGTTTCGGCGATGTTTGATTGTTGTAATTTAAGCCTTCTTTTCGGTCTTCTTGGGCAAGAGAACAGCTTGGATGTTGGGCAAAACACCACCTTGGGCAATGGTTACACCAGACAACAATTTGTTCAATTCTTCGTCATTACGGATAGCCAATTGCAAATGACGAGGGATAATTCTGGTCTTCTTGTTGTCACGAGCAGCATTGCCTGCCAACTCTAGAACTTCAGCGGCCAAGTATTCCATAACGGCAGCCAAGTACACTGGGGCACCAGCACCGACGCGCTCAGCATAGTTGCCTTTACGCAACAAACGATGGATACGACCAACGGGGAATTGCAAACCAGCACGGTTGGAACGAGACTTTGCCTTTCCCTTAACTTTACCGCCTTTACCACGACCAGACATTTTCACTTATTATTCACTGTTTAAACACTTCACTAGAGCACTGAAAAACACAAATGATAAAGTTAGCCGTCCAAACCTCTGTATTTATAGTTTCTTTCTCAGTTGGCTCTCTCTCACCAGGGTGAGTTTGTCCAAATGGGAGATTAGGTAGAGAAGCGATGTGGTGGCGCACAAAATTGTATATAATGCGCAGACCATCGCGGGGTTTTGATATGACGATATAGAGTGATCGCTTGTGTGCTAAGCAAGTAACATCCCCTGTGCAGTGAAGTGAAATAGTAAAATAATAGAGAAGTGCAAGTGCAATTTTATACCAACATTATTTGTATAAAATTGTGTATAGTTAATCTGCAACTAAGATTAACACAAGTGCTATAACAACGCAAGAGTGCGGTGGTCATTTAATGGCCACCAAAGAGACAAAAGGTCTTAAGAGACCAAAAACAAGTGACAATGAAGATGCAAACAATGACATCGACAACAAAGTGCCTCATGAGGAGATTTTAAAGCTCCACAAAATCATTGAAGAATACCGTGAAAAAATCGTGAAACAAGAGCAGCAAATTCAACAACTAATGGAAACAATAAGAGATAAGTTTCCTATAGTTGAACTTAACAATAATTCATCAGATGAAGATGAACCCGAAGATATGGACGACGCCGAGTCCACTTCAAGCGAGGATGAAAGCGGAGAAGAAGCTAAAGTCAATCCGCAGCGGCCAAGCCAGAGCCGTGGAACTACTCCAAAACAGTTCCCAACGTTAGAAGAAGCGAGTAAAACCAAGAAAAGCTTGACCAACGAAAGACGAATGCAGCGAAACCGGCACCAAGGCAGCCGAAGACTGGTAATAAAGCGGGTAAGTCAATTCCGGTGGTAACTACATACGGTATAAATATACGACACATACTGAACAGCATAACACACACGCTAGGACACAAAAACTTTTACATTAAAATATTAAGCAAAAAGGTCACCAACATCTCGGCATTTACGTTGGCGGACTACGACAAAATTAGAAAGCTGCTGGAGGACCACAAAGTGAATTTCTATACACATACACCGAAAAGTTTGAAGCCGTACACTACGGTCATTAAGGGTCTTAGCGACATTTTCGGAGCGAACGACATCAAGGATTATCTTAACGAACTTAATCTGAACCTGGACATACTGGGTCTAACAAAAATGGGAGAGGAAACATGGCTCATCAAGATGTCCAAGGAATCCGACCTAAAAAGATTTCACGAAATACAATTCATCTTGAATTGCAGCGTAACTTTTGAGAGGTTCAAGAAGAGTGGACCGACCCAATGCTACAACTGCCAGCGGTTTGGACATGTGTCCATTAATTGCAACATGCCGTCCAGATGCGTTAAATGCGCAGGGGATCACGAACGCGGAAAATGCCCCATTCCATCCAAAGCTGAAAATAATAAGGAAATGACAGTTACGGATCCAGCCACTGGAGCAGTTACGGTCAGAATTGGAGTTCCTGTAATTTGTGCCAATTGCAACACCGAAGGCCATACGAGTGGTTCCGTAGAATGCCCAAAAAAGAAGAGTATCGTTCACCGAATGCAGAAAAAACGTGAAGTGGTAAGATCATCGCGTGTCCAACCAACTAGTCTTAGAAATCCAGGACAATCTTACGCTAGCGCTGCTGCGCAATCTACTGTGAGCCCAAGACAGAGAGCGACGAAGAGTGAGGCGCAGACCATTTTCTCAATGTTTGATGCTGACTGCCGTGAATTCTTCGGGAAAGATTTTATGACATGCCTTGACAAAATTGGAAGCTTTGCGGACGAATACAGTAAGCTGCAAACGCGCAAGGAAAAATCTGGCGCCCTTTTCGGGATACTTGCATCACTTAAACTTGATGTCTAGGACATTCAAGACAATTTTCATCAATGTCAATTCTATCGTAAGCAGGCGCAAGAGACACTTTTTAAAACTCTTCGTCGACGAACATAACCCTGACATCCTGCTATTAGCTGAACATAAGCTGAATTCTTCTCACAATCTGGCGTTAGAAGGATACACAATACACAGACAGAACAGAGTCGGCAGGCAAGGTGGTGGAACAGCTGTCATGATTCGGGACAATATCACTTGTGAAAGAATTATAGTCGACACCGGAGGGATAGAGAATACGGCTGTTAGAATTCAGAGACTATCCGGAACTCCTGTTGTGGTGCTAAGCGTTTATCTGCCGCCGACGAAATCACTGAGAGAACTTGATCTTATCCCAATATCGGAACTAGCTAGGGAAAATGAAGTCCTTATAGGAGGAGACCTAAACGCCAAACACCCAAATTGGAGAAACCCAGCTGCTAATTCCAGAGGACTGATGCTCTACGAATTCCTCCTGGCTAACCCGATTTTTGAACTCCAATATACGAATGAACCAACCAGAGTCACAGCAACATCCTCATCAACAATCGACATATTCATAACCACAGCTGGACTCCCGCCTTGCGCAACTTTAAGAACACTCGAATTTGAATCTGATCACAGCGCTATTGAAATGCAGTCCCACATAAATGGGACAATTAGAAAAGATCCTGAGAAAATCTACAACTTTAGGAAAATGAAGGTAAATAAGTTTAACAGACTGTTATCTGATTATTTAAATGGGTCACAACTTCCCAATGATCGTAATGTCACCACTGCTGATATTGACAACTGCGCAGAGACAATGGCGGAAGCATTTCGACAGGCTATGTCAGCAGCCATTCCGAAACAACTGCAGTACAGAGGGAATCTGCCGGAACTTTCGCCACAGATCAAGGACATCATCAGACAAAGACGTAGACTTCAAAGGACACTGCACAGAACCCCCGATTACTCGCGCCACCCTACCCTGAGGGCTGAGATAAAGCTTGCTGATAGGTTAATCAGTCAGAACATACGACAATTTGAGGCTGAATATTGGAAGTCTTACCTCAGGAATACCCGTGTTGGGCATTCCACCTTCAATAGGGTTAAAACTGCAGGTGGCATCCGTTCCCGTGCTCGAGTTTTCGATCTGGAAGTAGAAGACAGCAGAATTATCAGCGACGACTGTGGAAAGGCAAGGGTTCTTGCAGCCAATTTCCGGGAAATTTACAGGAATACGGCACACCAGGGCCCCTCCAGTGCTGCAATCATGGCTGAAACGACATCTTTAATAGATCACTCCCCAAGACTAGTCTTTGGGGAAAATGTGACTGCTGACGGAGCCAATATAGCGAATTCCTTTATTGAGGATTTATTTGTTGTCACACCAGAGGAAGTCGGCAGCGCTTTGAGACGTAGACCGAACAAAAAATCATGCGGGCCGGATGGCATACCGGACATTGTCTTAAAACGCACAAATAACGTCGTCTGGACTTTTATTGCAATATTGCTAAACCACTGCATAAATCTAAGCTATTTCCCAGCAGACTGGAAGAAGGCAATTGTCATCCCAATCCGCAAACCTGGTAGTGACTCGAGGAAGCCAACAAACTACAGGCCAATTTCCCTCCTGTCGCCCTTTGGAAAACTGCTCGAACTCTTCATCCTCGACCGGATCCGTGACACAATTGCGGAAAGGAGAATTCTAATTGACAACCAGTTCGGGTTTAAACCAAGGCACAGCACGTCTCACGCACTAATAACCCTATCCCAGTACATCACGGAGGGTTTTAAAAGAAGGCACGCGACAATTGCGGTAAGTCTGGACTTTGCCAAGGCTTTTGATACGGCATGGCAGGCAGGCATTCTTTTCAAAATGATGACCAAGGGCTTTCATCCCGGATTGTGCAGAATGGTTGCTGATTTCCTTAGAGATCGTTCTTTCAAAGTGAAGGTTGGAAACTCCCAATCGCGGGAAATAATGGTGACAGCGGGAGTCCCACAGGGTTCGATACTGGGACCTGTGCTCTACAACATCTTACTGTGTGATATACCACTGCCGCCGGAAAATGATCTGCTAATCATATACGCTGACGACATATTGGTTGCATCATCTGGTCCACGGGCTGGCACCGTCAACAAAAGACTGAACACTTACCTGTCAGAACTGAAATCGTACTTTGTAAAATGGGGCATACGACTTAATGTGACAAAGTCCAACGCAATAATATTTAAAGGAAAGAGGAAGAACCTATATCCGAACGCCAGGAGCTACATCCCTACTGTGAAAGTAGGGGACTTGCACATCCAAACTCGTCCGCAAATCAAATATCTGGGAGTAATTTTTGAGGAAAAATTTAACTTCTGTCAGCATGTCAACTTTGTCTTGAACAAGGTTGGGAGAATATATACGATGTACCTCAAACTACTCAGGGCGAGAACTGGGCTGAGTAAAGAAGTCAAACTCCTGGTGTATAGGCAAATCATAAGACCGCTAATATCATATGCTTTCCCCGCTTGGTTCATGTTATCCTCTCATCAGATGGAACGACTGCGAAGATATGAGAGAAGAATAATTTCAACATGCCTGGGATTGGGAGTTATTATAATGCCTGACGGAACTCTGAGGCGACCTGAATGTAAGGCTATATACGAGGCTATTGATTTTGATCGAATAGACGCCTTTCTTATGAACTCGGCACTTCAATTTATGGAAAGAACCACAACAATTGACAACGACCTGGTCCAGAATTGCTTACAACGGCTCGATCATGCACCTCTTGCTGAGAGGAAATACCTCACACCGGCAGACTTACTACAACTAAATACAAAAAGACTAATATACAAAGACGGACAAATACTTTTTTACCACCGGAGATTTGGCTCCCTGAACATCGAGGATACTGTCTACATCACGACACAATAGTCCTACTCTTTTATGCAAATATCTCATATATACATTTTATATATATACATACATTAACTGAATTTTGATCTCAACTTTATTTCCTTAAATAACTTCATTATTAAATGAATTTCTTTTGTTTTGTTTTGCTAGTTTTAAGATGTTATTTAGTTTTAAGATTTTAATGAATTCCCCTTTTATGATCCTTTTTTTTTGGGAAACTATTCACCAATGATTAATAAAATAAACTAAAGACTGTATATTTTAATGCAAATACTATAACCACAAAGTGGAAAGTTCTAGAAGGATACAAATGTATATTAGGACATAATATAAGAATTGTTTGTGATGTAAATATGTAAAAATACAATTGAAATAAGATGCATCAATAAAATTAAAATTGCTAAAATTGCGGGGTTTTGATATTGTGAAAAAGTGTTTCAAAGTGTTTGTGTGAAAACTAATAAAGTGAAATAATGCCTCCTAAAACCAGTGGTAAAGCAGCTAAAAAGGCCGGCAAAGCCCAGAAGAATATCACAAAGAGTGATAAGCAAAAGAAGCGCAAGAGGAAGGAAAGTTACGCTATCTACATTTACAAAGTGTTGAAGCAAGTACATCCCGATACTGGCATTTCTTCAAAGGCAATGAGTATCATGAACAGTTTTGTTAATGATATCTTCGAACGTATTGCCGCTGAGGCCTCTCGTTTGGCTCACTACAACAAGCGTTCCACCATCACCAGTCGGGAAATCCAAACTGCTGTTCGTCTTTTGTTGCCCGGTGAATTGGCTAAGCACGCTGTCAGTGAAGGTACTAAGGCTGTCACCAAATACACCAGCTCCAAGTAAATGGTGTCTTGAATCATCTCTCGAAAACATCCTCCATAAAAGGCCCTTTTCAGGGCCACAAAAATGATTAAAAAAGAGATTTCTTTAATTTTCAAACACATTTCCTACTTATTATTAAATAAAAAAAATAAAATTATTTTCAGTGTTCTTTATGTGCAGCATTTGAAAATGTTCGAGTAAAAATCGATAATTACCGAAAATCGCTTTTCTATGTCCGTCCGATAATTACAGATGGCATCACTTTTGTGTGTAACCCTTTGATTGATGCATGCCAATTATGAAAGCTATGCAATTATTTGTGTCCATTTTTAATGATCACATACTTTTAGGCTAAATTTTCCTGTATGCAAATTTCCCACCCACAGTACAGTCACATACGCAATTTTCATTTTATTACGCAACCCAATTGGCCAATAGGATAATTATTCTATCCTAGGAGTGCTAAAAAAGTATCGACATAAACCCTCTTTATTTTTAGTTTTCCACTCCTAAAGACATGCGAAATTTTTTATTTTCCCCAAAAGTGCCATCTAGCCATCTATTAACTATTATCATATTTTTCCCAAAAAGATATTTTATTATTTCGATGGCATTTTAATCTAAGCGCTATCTATACAAAATTAAAGTTATTATTCCGACGGCATTTTTTACTCAGTGCTAAATATTGAAAACTAATGTTATGTTCCGACGGCATTGTTACTAAGTTCTAACCACAGAAAATGCCGTCGGCATTTATTACTAAGTGCTAACTATAGAAAATTAACGTTATTCTTCCGACGGCATTTTTTACTAACTATTAAATGTTATGTTCCGACGGCATTTCTCTCCAAGTACAATCTATAGAAATTCTTTTTATTTATTTTTCTAAGAGATTTCTTTTTTTGTTACCCTGAAATTTTGTTTGATTAGTTAAATTTGTCTCTTTTTGAAAAATATTTGTAGCCCTGAAAAGGGCTTTTGATATAATACTTTCGAATATCGAAAAAATCATGTTGAAGGAGTAATTTTGCGTGAAAATTACTTCTTGGCGGCGGCCTTTTTGGCAGCGGGTTTCTTTGCTGGGGAAGCCTTTTTGGGCTTGGCAGCTGCTGCAGTTTTTGCTTTTGGCGCCTTTGGTTTGGTTGCTGATTTGGCGGCAGTTTTCGCTGGTTTAGCCTTAACTGTACCAGTTTTCTTGACAGTTTTTGCCTTTGCCTTCTCAGTCTTCTTCTTTTCGGCGGTCTTTTTGGCAGCAGATGGTTTCTTGACGACTTTCTTTTCACCAGCGGCGGCCTTAACCTTCTTGGGTGTAGCTGCCTTCTTCTTTTTGTCAGCGGCAGGCTTCTTCTTCTTTTCGGCTGTCTTTGCCTTGGGCTCCTTGGAAGCGGCAGGGGACAACTTGAATGAACCAGAAGCTCCCTTACCTTTAGTTTGGATCAATTTTCCACTGGCAACGGCCGTCTTCAAGTACTTCTTAATGAAAGGAGCCAATTTCTGGGCATCAACTTTGTATGTGCTGGCGAGGTACTTCTTGATGGCGGGCAGAGATGAACCACCACGTTCTTTCAATGCTTTGATGGCAGCATCAACCATTTGCTGGGTTGGTGGATGAGAAGGAGCGGCAGATGGTTTCTTTGCCTTGGCAGCCTTCTTTGGTGCTTTTTTCTCGGCGGCTGGGGCAGCAGCGACTGGAGATGCGGAAGCTTCGACGGCAGCAGAGTCAGACATTTTCACTGTTATTTTGTTTTCACTTAAGTTTTACACTCACAATATGTGTATATAATTTTTTTGTTTAGTTTAGTTTAGTTTATTTATTAATCCAAAAAACTTATTTGCTATACATAAGTGCCTTAGGACTACTTGCATTACATAAATTCTCGCAATTCTATGATACTAAGTATTTTGAATAGACTTCCATCTTATATTTATAATACTCCACAGCTTGCTGTAGGCATAACATTAATTTCAACAAGTTTACAGTCGCACTGACTTTTCCAAAAAAGGATTTTTAAAAAAGGAAAAAATTCATCAGGATTTATGAAAACACTTACAAACTACAAAAACAAAACAATACAAAAATTATGTACAATAACAAAACAAAAACTATTTACAAAAACAAAACAAAAATTACTTATATCTAATATATGTACATTATCTGTACTTTATCGAGCGGTTCACTGGGCGGTGCTATATACCGGATCAGCCAAATTGTACGATCCCAATCTTCTATTATAAAAGAGCAATCGCTCACCCCTAAAAACGAAGCCCTCTTCGTTCAACCTCAGCAAACTTATAGGTGGTTTATAATTACATTCGAGTACCCTCTGTGTACTGTCCTCTAACAATAAACTGTCCAAAATTAGGGGATTGTCCATATCGGCGCACTTTTCGAGAAAGGACAAGGCATGTTCAACCAGGAATACGTCTATCCTCTTGCAACCAGCTCCACTATATACAGACGCGTTTGAAGGACTCCTTATTGATCCATCCTGACCAATTGTCGATCTCAGGCCCAAGCAGCTGCGCAGGATTCGCCTCTCCCATATCCTAAGTCTCTCCATCTGATGGGAAGTGATCCCAAACCAGACTGGAAAGGCGTAGGCGATGAGAGGTCTAATGATCTGCTTGTAGATCAACAGTCGCACATTGTCCGAAAGTCCGTGCCTTCGACTCATCACGCGGAGGTAAAGGTGAAATATTTTACCAATTTTAGCAATAGTGTCGTCAATGTGCCTGGTAAACTGGAAGTTCTCCTGGAATATGACGCCGAGATACTTGATCCTGTCCTTTGTACCAATTCTCCTTCCTCCAATTTGCAGTTCCGGGACAAAAGCTCTGGAGCTCGGAAATATGAACTTCCGTTTGCCTTTGATGATGATGCCCTCACATTTCGATACATTAAGGTTCAGCCGCCACTTATCAAAGTATGCAGAAAGCACCTTCAAGTAGTCATTTAACCTGGAGTTCACAGTCTCGGCCTTAGGTCCGCTGGTCGCAACCAAAATGTCATCGGCATATATCAGCAATTGGCTACCTTGAGGTGGGAGGGGAATATCGCTCACAAAAATATTGTACAGAACGGGTCCCAGTAGCGAGCCCTGTGGGACACCGGCAGACACGGGTCTGTGGACAGAGGAGCTGTCTCCGACTCTCACTCTAAAATTTCGGTCATTGAGGAAATTCGCCACCATTCTGCACGTGTTGGAATCGAAGCCGAAAGAAATCATTTTATAAATTATACCACTTTGCCAAACCGAGTCGAACGCCTTGGCGAAGTCAAGGCTAGCAGCAATCGTCACGTGTCTCTTATTCAGGGCTCTCGACACATGGTCCCCAAAAGACATAAGGGCATGGGATGTAGAATGGCCCCGTCTAAAACCGAATTGATGGTTGTTCAGAATGTTAGCGTCGTCAATGTAATTCCTGATTCTGGAGAGAATGAAAAATTCCAGCAACTTGCCAAGGGATGATAGGAGGGAGATTGGCCTGTAGCTCCCGCACAATTTCGGGTCTGAACCACGCTTAAGAATGGGTACTGTGACCGACTCTTTCCACGCCGTTGGAAAGTATCCCAGATTAATGCAATGGTTTATAATTACCGCTATGACTGCCCAGAAGCTCGAATTTGTCCTCCGTAGTACGGCATCCGGGATTCCATCCATTCCACTGGATTTTTTGTTGGGTCTGGCTTTAACAGCCCTTCCCACATCTTCCCTCGTCACGAAGCCATAACTTCTCCAGCGGGGATCTTCGTCTCCGGGGGACCCATTTGCAGTGAAATCGTCACAAAACGACACGACAGGGGTTCTGTTGTCCATTGCCGCCACAGTTGCCGCTACTTCGTCGTCAAAAATTCCGGCATCAGCTGACCTCTGATCCGATCCTATATTTTGGAGATGGTTTGCCAGCAAATCGGCCTTACCCTCATCATCCACAATTAGCAATCCGTTGTCATCAGAGAGCGCTGAAATAGAATCCCTGCCGCTTATACCTGCTGCTGACTTAACCTTGCCAATCGTCTTGTTGTCAACTCGAATGCCGCGTAGAACTTCCTCCAATTGTCTCTGGTCATAGTAGAGGATGGCGTCATGAATTATCTTGCCCATGTTCCTTATAATAGCTCTAAGAGTAATTCGGCGGCCTGGGTCGCCAGTTCTATCCGCAATCCTTATCAGCCTCTTTTTCTCAGCTATAAAGCGATTGACGTGATCTGGAAGTTTCAGAAGCCTTCTGCCGCCGACCTGAATTTTAGGAGTAGATAGGTCCACCGCCTCTCGTACAGCCGAGCTAATGCTACCCATGGCCAGGTCTATTTCATCGCAGGATAAGTTTCGATTCACTGGAAGTATGTTGTTGTCAATATCATTCATCAGCTTTGAATTGAAACGACGCAAGTTAATCCTTGAGTAGTCCAGAAATGTGCGCGGTTCCGCTCTAGCCATATCATTTCCCAGCAGAATCACCTCTACAGCCTTGTGGTCAGAGTTGCAGTCCATGGTTTTGAGACCCGATCTACCTAAGTCCTGTGGCGTTAGTCCGGAGGATATTATAATCAGATCAATAAAAGATCGTGTTCTAAGTCCAATGCGAGTGGGTCCATCCGTCGGCAAGACAGTCAGATCCGGGCAGCTTATCAGGAATTCAGAAAGTACACGTCCTCTGGTATCGGTAACATCGCCACCCCAGCCAGGATGTTTCGCATTCAGGTCACCACCAATAAGGAGATCACCATTTCGGGCCAAGATCCGCAAGGGTTCAATATCATCGATCGTGAAAGGGTCTTGTGGTCGGCAATAAATTGATACCACAGTCAAGGTCGAACCATCGTTTCTCAGAATCCGGACGCAAGTGTTTTCCATCACTCCGAGATTAATCATCTTCCTTTCACATTTAAGTGAATTTCTCAAAAGGATTGCCGTTCCGCCACCACGACCCGACAATCTATCCTGTCTAAATAAAGCGTATCCGGGGAACTCCAATTTGTTACGAGCAGAAAGTCTGTGTTCTGCAATTAAAAGTACATCGGGCCTATGTAAGTCCAGAAAATGACCCAGGAGGTATCTCTTGTGGCGTGATACCAGAGAGTTGATGTTAACAAAAATGCACTTCAAGGAATCGCTCATTTCCGGAACGCGGAAAGGAGCCCCACCAATGCGATGGATCTGTCATTGTCGTTTGTCAGCTTAGCGTATTTATGATGGAAATCTCCCATTCTTGATAAACATGCCATAAAGTTATTGCCAAGCAGCCGCGAGCATTCTCCGTCAATAAATTCGAAGTGATTCATCGCAGTTCCCATGGAAACTCCCCCAGTATTAGCAGGTATTGCCAAATTAGGAGGTATATTCTGTGAGGCTCCGGTGTTAGAGGCACCCATTGCAGCGGCATAAGAAACACCACCTCGTACTTTACCACTGCCGCGAGGGAAGGAGTTTCCCCTAGAAGTCCTCTCCTCCTTTGCCGCCTTCATTTTAGCAATGATCTGCAGTCTCTTGGGACACTCCTTGAAGCTGGCTGCATGTTCGTCCTCATGCCCATCACAGTTTGCACACTTTAGCTTATATCCACTGCAGCGCATTATTTCACCCGTGACTGGATCCTTTGTCAGATGTTCCTCTGTCGTCTCACCCTTGCGGGGAATGCTACACTTACCGGGGCCGTGGCCGCCAGCACACTTCACACAACGGTATGGCATGCCGCAGTTGGATGAAACATGACCAAATCTCTGGCAGTTGTGGCACTGCGTCACATTCTTCTTCTTATCTTTTTGAATCCTGACCTTGCTCTGCAACACGTATCTCAGACGGTAGAAGCCTGTAATGTCGGAATCGCGCGTAAGATGCACCAACCATTTGTCGTTGCCCATTTTTGTGACCCTGATGATACCCAGGGGAATGTCAAGATCACCCAGACCCAGCATGACGTCATTCTCATCATACATATCCGAGAGTCCACGAATAACTACCGAAAAGGGGGCGACTTCCTTCGGGGTGTAGGTGTAATACCCTATTTCCTCGTCCGACAGCATTTTCTTCACCATCTCGAATTCATTTAGCGTGTAAACTTTTATATTGGTCACAGTCCTATTTACTATTCTCACTGAGAAATTCCCATGACCTAGCAAACTTTTAACCCTATCCGTCACAATTTTCACATTCACATCACAGGCTGATATTTCCGGTATAGACTTACCGCCCTTGCCGCCGTTAACTTGTGCTGCGCCTTCTATCTGCGTAGCTGCAGAATTATTCGTTCCTCGTTTTCCTGTTTTAGGAATTTTTGTTTAGGCAAGATGGTAGACTACTTCGAAAAGATGAGAATTGCATAGTAGGCAACGTGTATATTTTGTAAACATTTGTGTGGAAGCGTGCAGAAAATCTAACAAAAGTTTTCGCAGAATTTTACTTTTCAAGAAAAACGTGTAAAAGTTTTTAAAAAGTTCTTCCTGCTACTTTCTTCTATAGATATAGGCCTATAGGAAACTACAGTTTCCTTTGCATTTTATGTCATCATTTATGCAGTACAACCTTTTAACTGAACAGATTATGAAAATCTTCGTATGAATTTTCTACAAAAATCACTAAATTTAAGAATTCTAGCGATAAATATTAAATAAAAACTATACAATAATTAAATTGTATATGTTTTCTTTTAAAATCAATTAAAATTTCATATAAAATATTTGCAGAAACAGTATATATATGCCATCAAATATATACCTTATGACTATATAATTTTCCCATATTGCTATATTTTTCATTCAATAAAATTTATTTGTCTAATTGTTTACAAAAAACTTAAATATACTAATGCTATTATAAAATATATGAAAAATTAAACAAAACTCCAAACACTTGGACAAATTCCATATAAAAATTCCAAATAAATTGGCGTTTTACGTTTCCAGTATCTTCTTTTCTAACCTCACCAATGAAATTTCAAGTTACACCAAGAAGGCCAATTTTTTCTGATTGTACATTATTTAGACAACTAGTTTAATTGTTTTGCACGTTTAGTGTCTTCCTAGTTTTATATAATTATCTAATTATCTAGTTTTATATAATTATATAATTATCTAAAGTTAACAAATTGGACAAATTAAACACAAATCAAGAAAAAACTGCAAAAATGCCATGCAAATAATGTTCCTATACAAATGTGGCTATGTAAAAAATTCAATGAAATCGTTCTCTAAATCAAAGGAAAATATCGAAAACTTACAACTATCGCTAGAACAAATAAAATATTGATATCAAAAACACTATCAGTTATTTAAAAGTATTAAAACATAAAATCAAAAAGACTCAAATTTTCTTGCAAACATACAAAATGTCTACTAATGCATGATTTTTTTCATAGAATGATACAGTATACTTCTAAATAAAACAAATAATCTAAAATATCAACTCATAACGAAACAAAAATAAACAAAATTATTAAAATATGAAAAAAACTATTTAATTCCCTAACCCTATAATTCTATTTAAGAAAAAGTTAAAAAAATAATCCGAAAATGTTAACGCAAATTCAAAAATGTTCATAAAATTATTTAACTCTCTAAAATGTTAAGTAAATTGTTAAATTCTGTAAAACATATGTGAAAATCTTTTAAGCTAATTAAATTTTTTAACTCATACTAAACCAAGAAAATATTTTCTTGTATTAAATTTACAACAATTATTATTTTATTATTTATTATTTTTTTTTTCTTTACTTTTTTATTTTTTTCCCTAAATATTCATATTATTTTCACTCAAACATTTTTTTTATTCTCAACAATAATAAATTCATTTAATAATAATAATTATTTTCATCAAATTCATTCAAGTAAAACAACAAACAAAACCAACATTTATTCATTTATTTATTTCCTTCCTCCCAATAAAACAATCCCAAATTCTTCTCCCCATTTTATTTTCTTCATCATTTTTCCCAAATTCTAAATTTCCCAAAAAATTCAAAAATCTACAATCCCACAATTATTATTATTATTCTACTAAGTTTTAGATATTCTTTCATCTCTTTTAGAAATATTATTTTGTGGTCCTGAAAAGGACCGATTGTTTGTAGAGTTATATTTTGCGATGATATATTAACTTCTTTTGATTCTCCATCATCTTCTTAAGCACGTTCACCACGGATGCGTCTGGCCAATTGAATATCCTTGGGCATGATAGTGACACGCTTAGCATGGATAGCGCACAAGTTTGTATCTTCGAAAAGACCAACCAAGTAGGCTTCGCTAGCTTCTTGCAGTGCCATAACAGCTGAGCTCTGGAAACGCAAATCAGTTTTGAAATCCTGTGCGATTTCACGAACCAAACGTTGGAATGGCAATTTGCGGATCAACAGCTCGGTACTCTTTTGGTAACGACGAATTTCACGCAAAGCAACGGTACCAGGGCGATAACGATGTGGCTTCTTAACACCGCCGGTAGCTGGGGCACTCTTGCGAGCAGCTTTGGTAGCCAATTGCTTACGAGGTGCCTTGCCACCAGTCGATTTACGGGCAGTTTGCTTAGTACGAGCCATTTCACTTCACTTCAACTTTTTCAATATGAACACAAACACTGTCAACACTGTAATAATTGTGGCGCACTCAATACGTCCAGCTTATATAGAAAAATGCCCACTATCCGAATACCATGGGGTTGCTCTCATATGTAATTCATTATCTACTCAAAAACGAAGCAACCCCGATTCGTATTCACTCAATACACGATTCATATGGTGGTATGTTAAGGTATTATTTCGAATAGGAAACATTTTTGTATAAATACGACCGATCATGCCGTTATATTAACATTAGTGCTTGTGCATCATAGTGAAGTGTTTAGTGAACGGAAAAAAAAAATTAAATTTGAGTGAAAATGACTGGTCGTGGTAAAGGTGGCAAAGGCTTGGGAAAAGGTGGCGCTAAACGTCATCGTAAAGTATTGCGTGATAACATCCAAGGTATCACCAAGCCAGCCATCCGTCGTTTGGCCCGCCGTGGCGGTGTAAAACGTATCTCTGGCCTGATATACGAAGAAACCCGTGGCGTTCTTAAAGTGTTCCTGGAAAATGTCATTCGTGATGCTGTTACATACACTGAACACGCCAAGCGTAAGACCGTCACCGCCATGGATGTCGTCTATGCATTGAAGAGGCAAGGTCGTACTTTGTACGGTTTCGGCGGTTAAATATCTTATTTGGACGTCTTATGGAAAATATATTCTTCATTAATTTTTTACAACAAACCAATCGGTCCTTTTCAGGACCACAAATTCTATTTACATAAAAGAGATATAAAATTTTATATATTCAACTACAATTATTATGTTAAGCGAGAGAGAGAGACTAATTAAATTAATTTATTAAAAATCAAAGAACATTGTATGAACACTTTTAACGACGTATGGGTTTTTTTCCATCTTTGGTTAGCAGCAATGTCGCCTTAATACCTTGGAAAAATGTTTACCCTTGGTCGTTTAGTGACAATGTATTTAAACTTCAGATTTAATAATAAAGTAATTCATTAGTTCTCATACGGTGTGTATGGTATTTGTTGTTGTGGTGGTTGAATTGATAGCCATTTTGATGTTATGCACAATTTTAGTATGAGGGCAATAAATAAATAAATTCTCATAAGATTTTTCCCATATGGTCTAGAGGCAAGGATGCCTGTTGTTCTCAGCTGCCGTTATTAAATAATTTCTTACCTGGAACTGGTTTTACTTGTGCGTTTGTTAAATATACATTTTGCATTTGTGTGCGTGCGTGTCGATTTTTCCACACATTGGCCATTCATTCAGCTTCACAGATTCATTCATTTTTCAAACAACACTTCCGGCGCTAAGAGTATACTAAAACTATAAAATACATATGTATCGTGGGTGTCCCATTCTCAGACATAACAACACATAACATGGACATATAACATTCTTACACAATTTTAACCATTCACTTAACACATTCACTTATTTCACACAACTGCAAAATTTGCATCAATAACCACCGCTATTTATAGTTATGAATCATCATTCAACAACGCACACGATGTGCATGTGCGAAAACGAAGTGCGTTCGGTTGCGAATGCAAAATTCTTCCTCTTCTAATTGTGGTTTTTATTGTTTGTTGTATTAGAGTGTTACTGTGTTGTAAATAAAATAATAAAAATGCTAAAAATTTATTGATTTGTAAAATAATAAAAATGCTAAAATTTTTGGTTTGAAATTTTTTTTTCTCTTTTTAAATTCTTTTTGTCGTCCTGAAAAGGACGGATTGTTTCGACTTTTTGGTAAATACGATGTTCTGTATTTCTTGTTGTTTCGGCGATGTTTGATTGTTGTAATTTAAGCCTTCTTTTCGGTCTTCTTGGGCAAGAGAACAGCTTGGATGTTGGGCAAAACACCACCTTGGGCAATGGTTACACCAGACAACAATTTGTTCAATTCTTCGTCATTACGGATAGCCAATTGCAAATGACGAGGGATAATTCTGGTCTTCTTGTTGTCACGAGCAGCATTGCCTGCCAACTCTAGAACTTCAGCGGCCAAGTATTCCATAACGGCAGCCAAGTACACTGGGGCACCAGCACCGACGCGCTCAGCATAGTTGCCTTTACGCAACAAACGATGGATACGACCAACGGGGAATTGCAAACCAGCACGGTTGGAACGAGACTTTGCCTTTCCCTTAACTTTACCGCCTTTACCACGACCAGACATTTTCACTTATTATTCACTGTTTAAACACTTCACTAGAGCACTGAAAAACACAAATGATAAAATTAGCCGTCCAAACCTCTGTATTTATAGTTTCTTTCTCAGTTGGCTCTCTCTCACCAGGGTGAGTTTGTCCAAATGGGAGATTAGGTAGAGAAGCGATGTGGTGGCGCACAAAATTGTATATAATGCGCAGACCATCGCGGGGTTTTGATATTGTGAAAAAGTGTTTCAAAGTGTTTGTGTGAAAACTAATAAAGTGAAATAATGCCTCCTAAAACCAGTGGTAAAGCAGCTAAAAAGGCCGGCAAAGCCCAGAAGAATATCACAAAGAGTGATAAGCAAAAGAAGCGCAAGAGGAAGGAAAGTTACGCTATCTACATTTACAAAGTGTTGAAGCAAGTACATCCCGATACTGGCATTTCTTCAAAGGCAATGAGTATCATGAACAGTTTTGTTAATGATATCTTCGAACGTATTGCCGCTGAGGCCTCTCGTTTGGCTCACTACAACAAGCGTTCCACCATCACCAGTCGGGAAATCCAAACTGCTGTTCGTCTTTTGTTGCCCGGTGAATTGGCTAAGCACGCTGTCAGTGAAGGTACTAAGGCTGTCACCAAATACACCAGCTCCAAGTAAATGGTGTCTTGAATCATCTCTCGAAAACATCCTCCATAAAAGGCCCTTTTCAGGGCCACAAAAATTATTAAAAAAGAGATTTCTTTAATTTTCAAACACATTTCCTACTTATTATTAAATAAAAAAAATAAAATTATTTTCAGTGTTCTTTATGTGCAGCATTTGAAAATGTTCGAGTAAAAATCGATAATTACCGAAAATCGCTTTTCTATGTCCGTCCGATAATTACAGATGGCATCACTTTTGTGTGTAACCCTTTGATTGATGCATGCCAATTATGAAAGCTATGCAATTATTTGTGTCCATTTTTAATGATCACATACTTTTAGGCTAAATTTTCCTGTATGCAAATTTCCCACCCACAGTACAGTCACATACGCAATTTTCATTTTATTACGCAACCCAATTGGCCAATAGGATAATTATTCTATCCTAGGAGTGCTAAAAAAGTATCGACATAAACCCTCTTTATTTTTAGTTTTCCACTCCTAAAGACATGCGAAATTTTTTATTTTCCCCAAAAGTGCCATCTAGCCATCTATTAACTATTATCATATTTTTCCCAAAAAGATATTTTATTATTTCGATGGCATTTTAATCTAAGCGCTATCTATACAAAATTAAAGTTATTATTCCGACGGCATTTTTTACTCAGTGCTAAATATTGAAAACTAATGTTATGTTCCGACGGCATTGTTACTAAGTTCTAACCACAGAAAATGCCGTCGGCATTTATTACTAAGTGCTAACTATAGAAAATTAACGTTATTCTTCCGACGGCATTTTTTACTAACTATTAAATGTTATGTTCCGACGGCATTTCTCTCCAAGTACAATCTATAGAAATTCTTTTTATTTATTTTTCTAAGAGATTTCTTTTTTTGTTACCCTGAAATTTTGTTTGATTAGTTAAATTTGTCTCTTTTTGAAAAATATTTGTAGCCCTGAAAAGGGCTTTTGATATAATACTTTCGAATATCGAAAAAATCATGTTGAAGGAGTAATTTTGCGTGAAAATTACTTCTTGGCGGCGGCCTTTTTGGCAGCGGGTTTCTTTGCTGGGGAAGCCTTTTTGGGCTTGGCAGCTGCTGCAGTTTTTGCTTTTGGCGCCTTTGGTTTGGTTGCTGATTTGGCGGCAGTTTTCGCTGGTTTAGCCTTAACTGTACCAGTTTTCTTGACAGTTTTTGCCTTTGCCTTCTCAGTCTTCTTCTTTTCGGCGGTCTTTTTGGCAGCAGATGGTTTCTTGACGACTTTCTTTTCACCAGCGGCGGCCTTAACCTTCTTGGGTGTAGCTGCCTTCTTCTTTTTGTCAGCGGCAGGCTTCTTCTTCTTTTCGGCTGTCTTTGCCTTGGGCTCCTTGGAAGCGGCAGGGGACAACTTGAATGAACCAGAAGCTCCCTTACCTTTAGTTTGGATCAATTTTCCACTGGCAACGGCCGTCTTCAAGTACTTCTTAATGAAAGGAGCCAATTTCTGGGCATCAACTTTGTATGTGCTGGCGAGGTACTTCTTGATGGCGGGCAGAGATGAACCACCACGTTCTTTCAATGCTTTGATGGCAGCATCAACCATTTGCTGGGTTGGTGGATGAGAAGGAGCGGCAGATGGTTTCTTTGCCTTGGCAGCCTTCTTTGGTGCTTTTTTCTCGGCGGCTGGGGCAGCAGCGACTGGAGATGCGGAAGCTTCGACGGCAGCAGAGTCAGACATTTTCACTGTTATTTTGTTTTCACTTAAGTTTTACACTCACAATATGTGTATATAATTTTTTTGTTTAGTTTAGTTTAGTTTATTTATTAATCCAAAAAACTTATTTGCTATACATAAGTGCCTTAGGACTACTTGCATTACATAAATTCTCGCAATTCTATGATACTAAGTATTTTGAATAGACTTCCATCTTATATTTATAATACTCCACAGCTTGCTGTAGGCATAACATTAATTTCAACAAGTTTACAGTCGCACTGACTTTTCCAAAAAAGGATTTTTAAAAAAGGAAAAAATTCATCAGGATTTATGAAAACACTTACAAACTACAAAAACAAAACAATACAAAAATTATGTACAATAACAAAACAAAAACTATTTACAAAAACAAAACAAAAATTACTTATATCTAATATATGTACATTATCTGTACTTTATCGAGCGGTTCACTGGGCGGTGCTATATACCGGATCAGCCAAATTGTACGATCCCAATCTTCTATTATAAAAGAGCAATCGCTCACCCCTAAAAACGAAGCCCTCTTCGTTCAACCTCAGCAAACTTATAGGTGGTTTATAATTACATTCGAGTACCCTCTGTGTACTGTCCTCTAACAATAAACTGTCCAAAATTAGGGGATTGTCCATATCGGCGCACTTTTCGAGAAAGGACAAGGCATGTTCAACCAGGAATACGTCTATCCTCTTGCAACCAGCTCCACTATATACAGACGCGTTTGAAGGACTCCTTATTGATCCATCCTGACCAATTGTCGATCTCAGGCCCAAGCAGCTGCGCAGGATTCGCCTCTCCCATATCCTAAGTCTCTCCATCTGATGGGAAGTGATCCCAAACCAGACTGGAAAGGCGTAGGCGATGAGAGGTCTAATGATCTGCTTGTAGATCAACAGTCGCACATTGTCCGAAAGTCCGTGCCTTCGACTCATCACGCGGAGGTAAAGGTGAAATATTTTACCAATTTTAGCAATAGTGTCGTCAATGTGCCTGGTAAACTGGAAGTTCTCCTGGAATATGACGCCGAGATACTTGATCCTGTCCTTTGTACCAATTCTCCTTCCTCCAATTTGCAGTTCCGGGACAAAAGCTCTGGAGCTCGGAAATATGAACTTCCGTTTGCCTTTGATGATGATGCCCTCACATTTCGATACATTAAGGTTCAGCCGCCACTTATCAAAGTATGCAGAAAGCACCTTCAAGTAGTCATTTAACCTGGAGTTCACAGTCTCGGCCTTAGGTCCGCTGGTCGCAACCAAAATGTCATCGGCATATATCAGCAATTGGCTACCTTGAGGTGGGAGGGGAATATCGCTCACAAAAATATTGTACAGAACGGGTCCCAGGAGCGAGCCCTGTGGGACACCGGCAGACACGGGTCTGTGGACAGAGGCGCTGTCTCCGACTCTCACTCTAAAATTTCGGTCATTGAGGAAATTCGCCACCATTCTGCACGTGTTGGAATCGAAGCCGAAAGAAATCATTTTATAAATTATACCACTTTGCCAAACCGAGTCGAACGCCTTGGCGAAGTCAAGGCTAGCAGCAATCGTCACGTGTCTCTTATTCAGGGCTCTCGACACATGGTCCCCAAAAGACATAAGGGCATGGGATGTAGAATGGCCCCGTCTAAAACCGAATTGATGGTTGTTCAGAATGTTAGCGTCGTCAATGTAATTCCTGATTCTGGAGAGAATGAAAAATTCCAGCAACTTGCCAAGGGATGATAGGAGGGAGATTGGCCTGTAGCTCCCGCACAATTTCGGGTCTGAACCACGCTTAAGAATGGGTACTGTGACCGACTCTTTCCACGCCGTTGGAAAGTATCCCAGATTAATGCAATGGTTTATAATTACCGCTATGACTGCCCAGAAGCTCGAATTTGTCCTCCGTAGTACGGCATCCGGGATTCCATCCATTCCACTGGATTTTTTGTTGGGTCTGGCTTTAACAGCCCTTCCCACATCTTCCCTCGTCACGAAGCCATAACTTCTCCAGCGGGGATCTTCGTCTCCGGGGGACCCATTTGCAGTGAAATCGTCACAAAACGACACGACAGGGGTTCTGTTGTCCATTGCCGCCACAGTTGCCGCTACTTCGTCGTCAAAAATTCCGGCATCAGCTGACCTCTGATCCGATCCTATATTTTGGAGATGGTTTGCCAGCAAATCGGCCTTACCCTCATCATCCACAATTAGCAATCCGTTGTCATCAGAGAGCGCTGAAATAGAATCCCTGCCGCTTATACCTGCTGCTGACTTAACCTTGCCAATCGTCTTGTTGTCAACTCGAATGCCGCGTAGAACTTCCTCCAATTGTCTCTGGTCATAGTAGAGGATGGCGTCATGAATTATCTTGCCCATGTTCCTTATAATAGCTCTAAGAGTAATTCGGCGGCCTGGGTCGCCAGTTCTATCCGCAATCCTTATCAGCCTCTTTTTCTCAGCTATAAAGCGATTGACGTGATCTGGAAGTTTCAGAAGCCTTCTGCCGCCGACCTGAATTTTAGGAGTAGATAGGTCCACCGCCTCTCGTACAGCCGAGCTAATGCTACCCACGGCCAGGTCTATTTCATCGCAGGATAAGTTTCGATTCACTGGAAGTATGTTGTTGTCAATATCATTCATCAGCTTTGAATTGAAACGACGCAAGTTAATCCTTGAGTAGTCCAGAAATGTGCGCGGTTCCGCTCTAGCCATATCATTTCCCAGCAGAATCACCTCTACAGCCTTGTGGTCAG
>CAXIUB010000168.1:0-32741 GCA_964034835.1 Muscina levida | reverse complement strand
ATTATATGTGACAATTTAAAATTTTGAATTTTTGTAAATATGAATAAATGATAATTTGAAATTTTGAAAATAAGAGTATGTAAAAATTTGAAATTTTAAAAATATGAGTATGTGAGAATTTCAAAATATGACTTGTAAAAATTTTAAATTTTAGAAAATATGACTATATGAAAATTTGAAATTTTTATTTTTGAAAATTTGACTATATAAAAATTTTGAAAATATGAGAATGTGAGAATTTTAAATTTTGAAAATATGAATATGTGAAAATTTTAAATTTTGAAAATATGAATATGTGAAAATTTAAAATTTTGAATTTGAAAATATAAATATGTGAGAATTTGCAATTTTGAAAATATGATTATGTGAAAATTTGAATTTTTGAAAATATGAATATTTGAAACTTTGAAATTTTGAAAATATGAGTATGTAAAAATTTGAATTTTTGAAAATATGAATATGGGAAAATTTAAAAATATGAATATGTGAAAATTTAAAATTTTCAATATTTGAAAACATTAATAAATGATAAATTGAAATTTTGATAATAGGAGTATATAAAAATTTGAAATTTTAAAAATATGAGTATGTGAGAATTTGAAATTTTGAAAATATGAATATGTAAGAATTTTGAAATTTGGATTTTTGAAAATATGAGTATGTGAGAATTTGAAATTTTAAAAATATGAGTATGTGAGAATTTGAAATTTTGAGAATATGAGTATGTGGGAATTTTAAATTTTTAAAATATTAATACGTGAAAATTTAAAATTTTGAATTTTTGAAAATATGAATGTATGCAAATTTTAAATTTCGAAAATATGAGTATGTAAAAATTTGAAATTTTAAAAATATGAGTATGTTAGAATTTGAAATTTTGAAAATATGACTATGTGAAAATTTTAATTTTTCTAAATAAGAATATGTGAAAATTTGAAAATATGAATATGTGACAATTTAAAATTTTGAATTTTTGTAAATATGAATAAATGATAATTTGAAATTTTGAAAATATGAGTATGTAAAAATTTGAAATTTTAAAAATATGAGTATGTGAGAATTTCAAAATATGACTTGTAAAAATTTTAAATTTTAGAAAATATGACTATATGAAAATTTGAAATTTTTATTTTTGAAAATTTGACTATATAAAAATTTTGAAAATATGAGAATGTGAGAATTTGAAATTTTGAAAATATGAATATGTGAAAATTTTAAATTTTGAAAATATGAATATGTGAAAATTTTAAATTTTGAAAATATGAATATGTGAAAATTTAAAATTTTGAAAATATAAATATGTGAGAATTTGCAATTTTGAAAATATGAAATTTGAATATTTGAAACTTTGAAATTTTGAAAATATGAGTATGTAAAAATTTGAATTTTTGAAAATATGAATATGGGAAAATTTAAAAATATGAATATGTGAAAATTTTAAATTTTCAATATTTGAAAACATTAATAAATGATAAATTGAAATTTTGATAATAGGAGTATATAAAAATTTGAAATTTTAAAAATATGAGTATGTGAGAATTTGAAATTTTGAAAATATGAATATGTAAGAATTTTGAAATTTGGATTTTTGAAAATATGAGTATGTGAGAATTTGAAATTTTAAAAATATGAGTATGTGAGAATTTGAAATTTTGAGAATATGAGTATGTGGGAATTTTAAATTTTTAAAATATTAATACGTGAAAATTTAAAATTTTGAATTTTTGAAAATATGAATGTATGCAAATTTTAAATTTCGAAAATATGAGTATGTAAAAATTTGAAATTTTAAAAATATGAGTATGTTAGAATTTGAAATTTTGAAAATATGACTATGTGAAAATTTTAATTTTTCTAAATAAGAATATGTGAAAATTTGCAAATATGAATATGTGACAATTTAAAATTTTGAATTTTTGTAAATATGAATAAATGATAATTTGAAATTTTGAAAATATGAGTATGTAAAAATTTGAAATTTTAAAAATATGAGCATGTGAGAATTTGAAATTTTGAAAATATGAATATGTAAGAATTTTGAAATTTGGATTTTTGAAAATATGAGTATGTGAGAATTTGAAATTTTAAAAATATGAGTATGTGAGAATTTGAAATTTTGAGAATATGAGTATGTGGGAATTTTAAATTTTTAAAATATTAATACGTGAAAATTTAAAATTTTGAATTTTTGAAAATATGAATGTATTCAATTTTAAATTTCGAAAATATGAGTATGAAAAAATTTGAAATTTTAAAAATATGAGTATGTTAGAATTTGAAATTTTGAAAATATGACTATGTGAAAATTTTAATTTTTCTAAATAAGAATATGTGAAAATTTGAAAATATGAATATGTGACAATTTAAAATTTTGAATTTTTGTAAATATGAATAAATGATAATTTGAAATTTTGAAAATATGAGTCTGTAAAAATTTGAAATTTTAAAAATATGAGTATGTGAGAATTTCAAAATATGACTTGTAAAAATTTTAAATTTTAGAAAATATGACTATATGAAAATTTGAAATTTTTATTTTTGAAAATTTGACTATATAAAAATTTTGAAAATATGAGAATGTAAGAATTTGAAATTTTGAAAATATGAATATGTGAAAATTTTAAATTTTGAAAATATGAATATGTGAAAATTTAAAATTTTGAATTTTGAAAATATAAATATGTGAGAATTTGCAATTTTGAAAATATGATTATGTGAAAATTTGAATTTTTGAAAATATGAATATGTGAAAATATGAATATTTGAAACTTTGAAATTTTGAAAATATGAGTATGTAAAAATTTGAATTTTTGAAAATATGAATATGGGAAAATTTAAAAATATGAATATGTGAAAATTTAAAATTTTCAATATTTGAAAACATTAATAAATGATAAATTGAAATTTTGATAATAGGAGTATATAAAAATTTGAAATTTTAAAAATATGAGTATGTGAGAATTTGAAATTTTGAAAATATGAATATGTAAGAATTTTTAAATTTGGATTTTTGAAAATATGAGTATGTGAGAATTTGAAATTTTAAAAATATGAGTATGTGAGAATTTGAAATTTTGAGAATATGAGTATGTGGGAATTTTAAATTTTTAAAATATTAATACGTGAAAATTTAAAATTTTGAATTTTTGAAAATATGAATGTATGCAAATTTTAAATTTCGAAAATATGAGTATGTAAAAATTTGAAATTTTAAAAATATGAGTATGTTAGAATTTGAAATTTTTAAAATATGACTATGTGAAAATTTTAATTTTTCTAAATAAGAATATGTGAAAATTTGAAAATATGAATATGTGACAATTTAAAATTTTGAATTTTTGTAAATATGAATAAATGATAATTTGAAATTTTGAAAATAAGAGTATGTAAAAATTTGAAATTTTAAAAATATGAGTATGTGAGAATTTCAAAATATGACTTGTAAAAATTTTAAATTTTAGAAAATATGACTATATGAAAATTTGAAATTTTTATTTTTGAAAATTTGACTATATAAAAATTTTGAAAATATGAGAATGTGAGAATTTGAAATTTTGAAAATATGAATATGTGAAAATTTAAAATTTTGAAAATATGAATATGTGAAAATTTAAAATTTTGAATTTTGAAAATATAAATATGTGAGAATTTGCAATTTTGAAAATATGATTATGTGAAAATTTGAATTTTTGAAAATATGAATATGTGAAAATATGAATATTTGAAACTTTGAAATTTTGAAAATATGACTGTAAAAATTTGAAATTTTGAATTTTTCAAAATATGAATATGTGAAAATATGAATATGTGAAAATTTGAATTTTTGAAAATATGAGTATGTGAAAATTTAAAATTTTGAATATTTGAAAATATTAATAAATGATAAATTGAAATTTTGATAATATGAGTGTATAAAAATTTGAAATTTTAAAAATATGAGTTTGTGAGAATTTGGAATTTTGAAAATATGAATGTAAAAATTTTAAATTTTAGAAAATATGAAAATTTGAAATTTTGAATTTTTCAAAATATGAATATGTTAAAATATGAATTTCTGAAAATATGAATATGGGAAAATTTAAAAATATGAATATGTGAAAATTTAAAATTTTGAATTTTTGAAAATATTAATAAATGATAAATTGAAATTTTGATAATACGAATATATAAAAATTTAAAATTTTAAAAATATGAGTATGTGAGAATTTGAAATTTTGAAAATATGAGTATGTAAAAATTTTAAATTTTGTATATATGAATATGTGAAAATTTTAAATTTAAAAATATTAATATGTGAAAATTTAAAATTTTGAATTTTTGAAAATATGAATGTATGCAAATTTTAAATTTCGAAAATATGAGTATGTAAAAATTTGAAATTTTAAAAATATGAGTATGTTAGAATTTGAAATTTTGAAAATATGACTATGTGAAAATTTTAATTTTTCTAAATAAGAATATGTGAAAATTTGAAAATATGAATATGTGACAATTTAAAATTTTGAATTTTTGTAAATATGAATAAATGATAATTTGAAATTTTGAAAATAAGAGTATGTAAAAATTTGAAATTTTAAAAATATGAGTATGTGAGAATTTCAAAATATGACTTGTAAAAATTTTAAATTTTAGAAAATATGACTATATGAAAATTTGAAATTTTTATTTTTGAAAATTTGACTATATAAAAATTTTGAAAATATGATTATGTGAAAATTTGAATTTTTGAAAATATGAATATTTGAAACTTTGAAATTTTGAAAATATGAGTATGTAAAAATTTGAATTTTTGAAAATATGAATATGGGAAAATTTAAAAATATGAATATGTGAAAATTTAAAATTTTCAATATTTGAAAACATTAATAAATGATAAATTGAAATTTTGATAATAGGAGTATATAAAAATTTGAAATTTTAAAAATATGAGTATGTGAGAATTTGAAATTTTGAAAATATGAATATGTAAGAATTTTGAAATTTGGATTTTTGAAAATATGAGTATGTGAGAATTTGAAATTTTAAAAATATGAGTATGTGAGAATTTGAAATTTTGAGAATATGAGTATGTGGGAATTTTAAATTTTTAAAATATTAATACGTGAAAATTTAAAATTTTGAATTTTTGAAAATATGAATGTATGCAAATTTTAAATTTCGAAAATATGAGTATGTAAAAATTTGAAATTTTAAAAATATGAGTATGTTAGAATTTGAAATTTTGAAAATATGACTATGTGAAAATTTTAATTTTTCTAAATAAGAATATGTGAAAATTTGAAAATATGAATATGTGACAATTTAAAATTTTGAATTTTTGTAAATATGAATAAATGATAATTTGAAATTTTGAAAATATGAGTATGTAAAAATTTGAAATTTTAAAAATATGAGTATGTGAGAATTTCAAAATATGACTTGTAAAAATTTTAAATTTTAGAAAATATGACTATATGAAAATTTGAAATTTTTATTTTTGAAAATTTGACTATATAAAAATTTTGAAAATATGAGAATGTGAGAATTTGAAATTTTGAAAATATGAATATGTGAAAATTTTAAATTTTGAAAATATGAATATGTGAAAATTTTAAATTTTGAAAATATGAATATGTGAAAATTTAAAATTTTGAATTTTGAAAATATAAATATGTGAGAATTTGCAATTTTGAAAATATGATTATGTGAAAATTTGAATATTTGAAAATATGAATATTTGAAACTTTGAAATTTTGAAAATATGAGTATGTAAAAATTTGAATTTTTGAAAATATGAATATGGGAAAATTTAAAAATATGAATATGTGAAAATTTAAAATTTTCAATATTTGAAAACATTAATAAATGATAAATTGAAATTTTGATAATAGGAGTATATAAAAATTTGAAATTTTAAAAATATGAGTATGTGAGAATTTGAAATTTTGAAAATATGAATATGTAAGAATTTTGAAATTTGGATTTTTGAAAATATGAGTATGTGAGAATTTGAAATTTTAAAAATATGAGTATGTGAGAATTTGAAATTTTGAGAATATGAGTATGTGGGAATTTTAAATTTTTAAAATATTAATACGTGAAAATTTAAAATTTTGAATTTTTGAAAATATGAATGTATGCAAATTTTAAATTTCGAAAATATGAGTATGTAAAAATTTGAAATTTTAAAAATATGAGTATGTTAGAATTTGAAATTTTGAAAATATGACTATGTGAAAATTTTAATTTTTCTAAATAAGAATATGTGAAAATTTGCAAATATGAATATGTGACAATTTAAAATTTTGAATTTTTGTAAATATGAATAAATGATAATTTGAAATTTTGAAAATATGAGTATGTAAAAATTTGAAATTTTAAAAATATGAGCATGTGAGAATTTCAAAATATGACTTGTAAAAATTTAAAATTTTAGAAAATATGACTATATGAAAATTTGAAATTTTTATTTTTGAAAATTTGACTATATACAAATTTTGAAAATATGAGAATGTGAGAATTTGAAATATTGAAAATACGAATATGTGAAAATTTTGATATGAATATGTGAAAATTTAAAATTTTGAATTTTGAAAATATAAATATGTGAGAATTTGCAATTTTGAAAATATGATTATGTGAAAATTTGAATTTTTGAAAATATGAATATGTGAAAATATGAATATTTGAAACTTTGAAATTTTGAAAATATGAGTATGTAAAAATTTGAATTTTTGAAAATATGAATATGGGAAAATTTAAAAATATGAATATGTGAAAATTTAAAATTTTCAATATTTGAAAACATTAAAAAATGATAAATTGAAATTTTGATAATAGGATTATATAAAAATTTGAAATTTTAAAAATATGAGTATGTGAGAATTTGAAATTTTGAAAATATGAATATGTAAGAATTTTGAAATTTGGATTTTTGAAAATATGAGTATGTGAGAATTTGAAATTTTAAAAATATGAGTATGTGAGAATTTGAAATTTTGAGAATATGAGTATGTGGGAATTTTAAATTTTTAAAATATTAATACGTGAAAATTTAAAATTTTGAATTTTTGAAAATATGAATGTATGCAAATTTTAAATTTCGAAAATATGAGTATGTAAAAATTTGAAATTTTAAAAATATGAGTATGTTAGAATTTGAAATTTTGAAAATATGACTATGTGAAAATTTTAATTTTTCTAAATAAGAATATGTGAAAATTTGAAAATATGAATATGTGACAATTTAAAATTTTGAATTTTTGTAAATATGAATAAATGATAATTTGAAATTTTGAAAATATGAGTCTGTAAAAATTTGAAATTTTAAAAATATGAGTATGTTAGAATTTGAAATTTTGAAAATATGACTATGTGAAAATTTTAATTTTTCTAAATAAGAATATGTGAAAATTTGAAAATATGAATATGTGACAATTTAAAATTTTGAATTTTTGTAAATATAATTAAATGATAATTTGAAATTTTGAAAATATGAGTCTGTAAAAATTTGAAATTTTAAAAATATGAGTATGTGATAATTTCAAAATATGACTTGTAAAAATTTTAAATTTTAGAAAATATGACTATATGAAAATTTGAAAATTTTATTTTTGAAAATTTGACTATATAAAAATTTTGAAAATATGAGAATGTGAGAATTTGAAATTTTGAAAATATGAATATGTGAAAATTTTAAATTTTGAAAATATGAATATGTGAAAATTTAAAATTTTGAATTTTGAAAATATAAATATGTGAGAATTTGCAATTTTGAAAATATGATTATGTGAAAATTTGAATTTTTGAAAATATGAATATGTGAAAATATGAATATTTGAAACTTTGAAATTTTGAAAATATGACTGTAAAAATTTGAAATTTTGAATTTTTCAAAATATGAATATGTGAAAATATGAATATGTGAAAATTTGAATTTTTGAAAATATGAGTATGTGAAAATTTAAAATTTTGAATATTTGAAAATATTAATAAATGATAAATTGAAATTTTGATAATATGAGTGTATACAAATTTGAAATTTTAAAAATATGAGTTTGTGAGAATTTGGAATTTTGAAAATACTTACTTAAGTGGCCCATTACAACTTACAAACATGGTTTATCAGTTTGAGGCCTGAAGTACTAAAGAATTCCACACGCTTCGGTCTTCTGCGTGTGTTCTCCAGTTAGTCCTACCAGATGATGGCACATCGCCTATCACTTGGTCCTTCCAACGGAGTTTGGGTCTCCCTGCTCTGCGCCGTCCTTCAGGTTCGCCTTCAAACACCTTTCTCGCTGGAGCATTTACATCCATCCTGGCAACATGACCCAGCCATCGTAGTCGTTGCATTCTGACTCTTTTAGCTACGTCGATGTCGTGGTAAAGCTCATACAGCTCATGGTTCATCCGATGGCGAAACTCGCCGTCGACACAGATAGGTCCATAAATTTTTCGGAGTACTTTCCTCTCGAATACTCCCAGGTTTTGTATGTCCGTTGTCGTAAGCACCCATGATTCGGCAGCATACAAAAGAACGGGTAAGATTAGCACCTGGTAAAGCTGTTTCTTAGTATTCCGAGATAAGGTGGTATTACTAAAGTGCTGCCGAAGTCCGTAAAAACATCTATTGGCTAGCACTTTTCTCCGCTTAATTTCTTGGCTGACATTATTTTTCTTATTGACGGAAGATCCGAGGTAGGTAAACTCATCAACTACCTCAAAACAATAATCTTCAACGTTGACGCTGCGTCCCCATCGAGAGGACTCTTTGTTCGTCGAAATCATTATTTTTGTTTTGTCCTCGTTGACCGCTAAACCCATTTTTGCCGACTCCTTTTCTAGGGATGAGAAGACTGCAGTAACGTCCCGCAGATTTCGGCCAATGATATCTATATCATCGGCGTAGGCTAGTGGCATGTGGCTTTTGTGGAATATGGTGCCTGACATGTTGACACCAGCCTTTCTCATCACCTTCTCCATAACTATATTAAATAGTGTACAGGACAGGCTATCGCCCTGCCTGAGACCTCTTTCCGTGTTGAATGGTTCAGACTGATCTTTACCAATCTTAATCGAGGATTTGGTGTTTTCTAGGGTACATCTGCAAAGTCGGATTAGCTTTGCAGGAATACCAAACTCAGACATAGCCTCATAAAGCCTATTCCTTATCGGAGAGTCGAAGGCAGCTTTGTAGTCGACAAAGAGGTGGTAGGTGTCGATCTGCTTTTCATGGGTTTTTTCCAGGATTTGTTGTAACGTGAATATTTGATCCGTCGTAGATTTGCCAGGTCTAAAGCCGCACTGATATGGTCCAATTAGTTTTTCTACAATTGGCTTTAGACGTTCACACAATATGCTTGAAAGGACCTTGTACGCAATTGGTAATAGGCTTATTCCACGATAGTTCTTACATTCACTACGATCTCCTTTCTTGTATATGGGACATAACAGACTGAGACTCCAATCTCCGGGCATGCTCTCCTCTTGCCAGATGTTCTCCATGAGCTGATGCATGCTCCTAATCAGCTCCTCCCCGCCAGCCTTAAACAATTCAGCAGGGAGACCATCAGCTCCAGCAGCTTTGTTGTTTTTAAGGCGGGAGATGGCCATACGTATCTCGCTCTGGCTCGGAGGTGGACAGTTAATACCATCGTCATGGATTGGAGCGGGGTCTTCTGGAGTGGTGTCAGTATCCAGTAAATTTCTAAAGTGATCTCTCCATATCTTCAGAACGTTATCCGGATCCGTCACTAGCTGACCATCGCTGTCCTTGCAGGAGGGCAACCCTGTTCCACGCATTCTAGCTTTAACTCTCTTGTAGAATTTTCGGGCTTCCCCTCTACTTCGGAGCAACTCAGTGCACTCATCCTGCCTCTTCTTCAGCTCCTTCTTTTTTCTTGTAAAAAGACGAGTTGCCTCTCGTCTCTTCTCCCTGTGCCGTTCACGAACAGCTCGCGTTGCCATTGGCTGCAGTTTTGCCCTGTATGCAGCATTCGTCTCTCTCGTGGCATTGCGACATTCATCATCGTACCAGGCATCTTCTTGAGACGGCTTTGAGTACCCAAGTACGCTTCTCGCAGTCCGTTCTATGGAGTCGGCTATATATTGCCACTGCGAGGTTATATTATCAGGGGTTGGAGCATTCCGCAGCAGTTGAGTTAGGTGGTTGGAGTAGGCGTCCGCTACCTCTGTGGTCCGCAGTTTACCGATGTCCAGCTTTCGTTGTGCCTGGTTACGTACGTTTTTCGCCATGCTTAGCCTAGTGCGTACCTTAACTGCGGTAAGGAAGTGATCGGAGTCAATGTTCGCACCCCTGATCACTCGTACGTCCAGAACACTCGATGCGTGCCTTCCATCGACTACCACGTGATCTATCTGATTCCTCGTCAAATGATCTGGAGATAACCATGTTGCCTTATGAATATTTTTATGGTCAAATCTAGTGCTGCTAACTACCATATTTCTTGCCGCAGAGAAATCAATCAGTCTGATGCCATTGTTCGACGTTTCGGTGTGCAGACTGAATTTTCCGATTGTAGGCTCAAATGCGGTCTCCCTGCCTATTTTAGCATTAAAATCGCCTAGTACAATTTTGATGTCATGGCTGGGGCTACGGTCATATACATTTTCTAGGCTCTCGTAGAACTCGTCTTTGTCCTCATCGCTTTTCTCTTCTGTCGGAGCATGGGCACATATAAGTGTTATGTGGAAAAACTTAGTTTTGACTCTTATGGTGGCTATACGTTCACACACCGGGTTGAACCTTGAGACTAGGTGTCGCAGTCTCTTGCCAACCACAAATCCACAACCAAACTCGTGCTTGTCCGCATGGCCACTATAGTAGATGTCGCAAGACTTCTTGCGTGAGCACCCGTGTCCCGTCCACCGGATTTCCTGTAAAGCGGTTATGTCAGCCTTGTATTTTTCGAGGACTTCCGCCAGTTGGATGGAGGCACCTGGTCTATACAGTGTTCTAACATTCCAGGTGCATATCCTCAAATCATGGAATTTTGAAAATATGAATGTAAAAATTTTAAATTTTAGAAAATATGAAAATTTGAAATTTTGAATTTTTCAAAATATGAATATGTTAAAATATGAATTTCTGAAAATATGAATATGGGAAAATTTAAAAATATGAATATGTGAAAATTTAAAATTTTGAATTTTTGAAAATATTAATAAATGATAAATTGAAATTTTGATAATACGAATATATAAAAATTTAAAATTTTAAAAATATGAGTATGTGAGAATTTGAAATTTTGAAAATATGAGTATGTAAAAATTTTAAATTTTGTATATATGAATATGTGAAAATTTTAAATTTAAAAATATTAATATGTGAAAATTTAAAATTTTGAATTTTTGAAAATATGAATGTATGCAAATTTTAAATTTCGAAAATATGAGTATGTAAAAATTTGAAATTTTAAAAATATGAGTATGTTAGAATTTGAAATTTTGAAAATATGACTATGTGAAAATTTTAATTTTTCTAAATAAGAATATGTGAAAATTTGAAAATATGAATATGTGACAATTTAAAATTTTGAATTTTTGTAAATATGAATAAATGATAATTTGAAATTTTGAAAATAAGAGTATGTAAAAATTTGAAATTTTAAAATATGAGTATGTGAGAATTTCAAAATATGACTTGTAAAAATTTTAAATTTTAGAAAATATGACTATATGAAAATTTGAAATTTTTATTTTTGAAAATTTGACTATATAAAAATTTTGAAAATATGAGAATGTGAGATTTGAAATTTTGAAAATATGAATATGTGAAAATTTTAAATTTTGAAAATATGAATATGTGAAAATTTAAAATTTTGAATTTTGAAAATATAAATATGTGAGAATTTGCAATTTTGAAAATATGATTATGTGAAAATTTGAATTTTTGAAAATATGAATATTTGAAACTTTGAAATTTTGAAAATATGAGTATGTAAAAATTTGAATTTTTGAAAATATGAATATGGGAAAATTTAAAAATATGAATATGTGAAAATTTAAAATTTTCAATATTTGAAAACATTAATAAATGATAAATTGAAATTTTGATAATAGGAGTATATAAAAATTTGAAATTTTAAAAATATGAGTATGTGAGAATTTGAAATTTTGAAAATATGAAAATATGAATATGTAAGAATTTTGAAATTTGGATTTTTGAAAATATGAGTATGTGAGAATTTGAAATTTTAAAAATATGAGTATGTGAGAATTTGAAATTTTGAGAATATGAGTATGTGGGAATTTTAAATTTTTAAAATATTAATACGTGAAAATTTAAAATTTTGAATTTTTGAAAATATGAATGTATGCAAATTTTAAATTTCGAAATATGAGTATGTAAAAATTTGAAATTTTATAAATATGAGTATGTTAGAATTTGAAATTTTGAAAATATGACTATGTGAAAATTTTAATTTTTCTAAATAAGAATATGTGAAAATATGAATATGTGACAATTTAAAATTTTGAATTTTTGTAAATATGAATAAATGATAATTTGAAATTTTGAAAATATGAGTATGTAAAAATTTTAAATTTTAAAAATATGAGTATGTGAGAATTTCAAAATATGACTTGTAAAAATTTTAAATTTTAGAAAATATGACTATATGAAAATTTAAAATTTTTATTTTGAAAATTTGACTATATAAAAATTTTGAAAATATGAGAATGTGAGAATTTGAAATTTTGAAAATATGAATATGTGAAAATTTTAATTTTGAAAATATGAATATGTGAAAATTTTAAATTTTGAAAATATGAATATGTGAAAATTTAAAATTTTGAATTTTGAAAATATAAATATGTGAGAATTTGCAATTTTGAAAATATGATTATGTGAAAATTTGAATATTTGAAACTTTGAAATTTTGAAAATATGAGTATGTAAAAATTTGAATTTTTGAAAATATGAATATGGGAAAATTTAAAAATATGAATATGTGAAAATTTAAAATTTTCAATATTTGAAAACATTAATAAATGATAAATTGAAATTTTGATAATAGGAGTATATAAAAATTTGAAATTTTAAAAATATGAGTATGTGAGAATTTGAAATTTTGAAAATATGAATATGTAAGAATTTTGAAATTTGGATTTTTGAAAATATGAGTATGTGAGAATTTGAAATTTTAAAAATATGAGTATGTGAGAATTTGAAATTTTGAGAATATGAGTATGTGGGAATTTTAAATTTTTAAAATATTAATACGTGAAAATTTAAAATTTTGAATTTTTGAAAATATGAATGTATGCAAATTTTAAATTTCGAAAATATGAGTATGTAAAAATTTGAAATTTTAAAAATATGAGTATGTTAGAATTTGAAATTTTGAAAATATGACTATGTGAAAATTTTAATTTTTCTAAATAAGAATATGTGAAAATTTGCAAATATGAATATGTGACAATTTAAAATTTTGAATTTTTGTAAATATGAATAAATGATAATTTGAAATTTTGAAAATATGAGTATGTAAAAATTTGAAATTTTAAAAATATGAGCATGTGAGAATTTCAAAATATGACTTGTAAAAATTTAAAATTTTAGAAAATATGACTATATGAAAATTTGAAATTTTTATTTTTGAAAATTTGACTATATTATTTATTTATTTTGATATTTACCATAATTAAAATTACAATAAATCTTAGGAACTAAAGCACTAGCTGCATTGGCTATCGGCTTTTGGTGATTATTATTATGTTTAGTACCATTTAGCGTTGGTTAGTTATAGACATGCATATTAATTATATTTTACAGGTTTATTACATTTCATTTTGCATATTAAGGCTTATTAAAAAATCAAAAATTTTATTTATATTATTTACTGAAGGGAATTGGAGTATATCGCTGAGATCGTTGGTATTGCATATACTTAACCGATTATTTCGGAGGGCTCTGCATTCTGATAAAATATGAATGACAGTAAGAGGATCGTTTCTGCAGAAAGCACATACTGGTTGGGGGTCTCTAGATATTAGGTGTTGGTGTGTTATTCTGGTGTGCGTTAGACGAAGTCGTGTGAAACATTTGTTTTTATGGCAGTTTGTTGAACTTGGAAGGTTGAGCGGCATTTTGGTTGGGTTGATTGTTTGGTAAAGATGGTGGTATCCTTGCCAGCTTGTTTTAGATGAAGTATCGAGTTCCGCAATTGCGCTTCTTAAAATGTAACTTTTAGTTGGTGGTATATTGAGATATTTCGGCTGTATGTAGGTGTCTTTTGCTGACTTATCGGCAGCCTCATTGCCTTTTATACCAATATGGCTAGGTATCCATAGAAGTTTAATTCTGTCTTTAAGTCCAATTAACATCTGCTGAATGGAAATTATAATTTCATTTTTATTATGGGTGTTGAGTGATGCGTTGAATACAGAATTGCTGTCTGTACAGATGACATGTTTGTTTCTTTTTGATTTGCAATATTTTAGAGCCGCGGAAATGGCTATTGCTTCGGCTTCAAATATGTTTGCTTTATGCGGTAACATTCCTGATGTTATAGTGAAGCCGGTCTCGTCAACGACTGCAAATCCAACGTGAAAAGCTGTTTTAGATCCGTCAGTAAAAAGAAATTCCCAGTTGTCATTTTTCAGTTCAGAAAAAATTCTGTTAAAATGGTTCTTAAATATAATTGGTGATGTGTCTGTTTTATTGAAAATTTTTAGATTTTTCAGGAAGATACTTTCATTTAATTGCCAAGGTGGAAAGTTTACCGTTGGAGGCTTATATACCTTCAAGTTCAGCTTTTTACCCATTTTAAAAACTTGGGTTAATGTAGATGGATATTTTAACTCATTTTTACGTCTTCTTAGTAGAGAGATGTGTTTATGCATTAGAGAGGATTTCTTGCAGGACAATTTGTGAGTTAACCGTAGTTTTAGTTTATTGGCGTGTTTTCGAAGAGGATCAAATCCACCCTCTGCTAATAAATTCTTAATGGGGGTTGTTTTAAAAGCTCTTAGACTAGTCCTTATTGAGGCGTGTAGTATGTTTTCAATTGGCTGAAATACTGACTTAGCCGCTTTGCTGTATATCGCCAGACCGTAATCAAGTTTTCCCATAACTGTAGACTTAACTAGTTTTAGAAGACTGTTGGTATGCATGTGACTTTCTGCCGATCCAAGGTATTTAATTATATTTAACCTTTGAGTTAGATCACGTTTTAGGTAATTACAATGGCTCTTAAAACTATAGTTTTTCTCTATATATAATCCAAGAACTTTACCATTATTTACATTTTGTATATGAACATTATTAAATTCTAAATCTATGTTAGTACATTTGTGTTTTCTACAGATATGCAAATGGTTTGTTTTTTCGTACGAAACATCTGAGCCTGAGGTTTTAGACCATTTGTCGATCTCTGATAGAGTCTTTAAGAGCGAATGCTTAATTTTTTCGTTTGATTGTTCCTTTGATACAACATATAGGTCGTCTGCGTATAAGCAATGATCAATGTTTTTATTACTATTTAAAATTCGACTCAGGTCGTCAAAAGCTATAATAAAGAGTGTTACTGATAGTGGGGACCCTTGGGGAATTCCATTGTACATGGGAAATACATCGGATTGGACGTTATTGGCACAAACAGAAAACTTTCTGTATGTTAGGAAGGATTTAATGAAATTGAACATTTTTGGTCCGATAGACCAGCTGGCGAGTTTTTTAAGAACGATATGAACTCCTATTTTATCAAACGCTTTGATAAAGTTAATTGATAAAATTGAGGTGTGTTTTTTGGATGAGCGATTTTTGCAAATTATGTGGTCAATGTATAAAAGTGCATCTGTTGTACTAAGTCCAGATTGAAATCCAGTTTGATTTGGTGATAAAAAATTGTATTTTCTTATGAACCACATAAGACGACTCGAAACCATTTTCTCAAGAAGTTTTGTGATGCATGGAAGCAATGATATAGGGCGGTAGGAATCTATATCGTCTAAAGTTTTATTATTTTTAAAAATTGGAATCACCGAAGCGGTTTTGAAAAACTGAGGAATAACGCCAGTAGTAAATATGCAGTTAAATAATTTTAATATTCGCATTTTGAATCCAAATGGAAGATGTTTTAGCATGGGGTAGGATATTTTGTCAAGTCCTGGTGTCTTCCCTTTTGAAGTTTTAAGACTCTGTGTAAATTCGTGAATATTAAAGGATTCTTCTAGCACTTTGGACTTAGGGGAGGCATCCGTGGAGGATACATGAAGTAGTGTGTGTAACTTTTCGTTTTGAAACTGTGGAGAAAATTTATCATCATTTGAAATGTCAGACCAATATTTTGCAAATGACTGGGATATAAGTCGTGGATTAGAGATTGGATTTCCATTTTTTGAAATAGTTTTAATTGTGTGTGGAGTGAAGTTACCAGTCAGCTTACGAATGTTTTGCCATAAAATGCTGGAGGGGGTGGATGGATTAAGATTTTCAGTGAAGTCATTAAAGGATTTAATTTTTGCAAGTTTTTTGGCCTTGTGGAACTTAGCATTTTTTTTCTTATATGCAATAAGATTATCTACAGACATATTGCGCCGAAATACTTTCCAGGCTGACTGTTTTTCATTTCTGAGTAGTTGGAGTTCTGACGACCACCAAGGGACGGTTTTTGATCTCCTGCTGGTAGTTGACATGGGTATGCTCTCATTGGCCGCTGAACGGATTATTTTTCTTATGTTTGCAGCTTCTTTATTAACGTTGTTGGAGGGGATTATTTGTTCAGATAGATTAGAAATTTTTTTCTGGTATATTGGCCAATTGGCTTTTTCGGTTTTAAATTTTTTAGAGGGAGCATGCTTCTCATTGATGTTTGTTAAAAGTTGTGTTTGTATAGGGAAATGATCACTATTATAGAGGTCGTTAATAACATTCCACATGCATAAGGGGATGAGGCAGAGAGAAACTATAGACAGATCTATGTGTGTCAAAGTACCATGGGTACTGAGATGCGTTGCTGAACCGTTGTTTATTGTAGCAAGATTAGATTCCGACATGAACGTTTCCACAATTTTACCTCGTTTGTTTGGCGAAGGAGAGCCCTAAAGACAGTTCCAGGCGTTAAAGTCTCCAACCATCACTATTGGAGTTTCAATATTTTCAATTAAGTTATTTAGCAAATTGACCGTTATTACCTCTTGTGGGTGGAAATAAAGTGAAAAAATTGTGAATTTGGAGGCCGTGTTAATTTCTAACCCTACCGCATTCAGTGATAAGTTCGTATCTATACTTTTATGAGGTATGGTTTTCTTAATAAGTATTGCCGCACCTTGTTTAGCATTTGGTTGTGGGTTATAAAAGTAACCGATATATTCTTTTGGTACGATAGGTTTTATATTGCCTTTACATTTAGTTTCCTGAAGACAAATAATGTCTGGATTTGAATCTTTTATAAGAAGCTGTAAGTTTGAGTAATTATTGAAATATCCTCTAATATTCCACTGAATAATTTTAAAAACCATTTAAACAGAGAAATTGAATTAAATGTAAATAAGTTATAACTAATCGAGTGAGGGCAAATTCTATTCAGAGAGTTCATCAAACATGAACTCAGTTTTCTTTAGTGATGTTTCATTCTCAGAGCTAGAGTCTGAAGGTTGAGCATGGAATCTTGGAGGAAAGTCGAGAGAGTTCTTGGGGCTAATTGGGTTTGAGTTTATTGAAATTTTATTTAGATTGCAATTGTCGTTGTTTTTCTTTTTTGTGGATGTAAGAGAATCGGATTTAAGAGATTTACTTTCCATGGTCTCTTCCTTACTTTTATTTGATGTTATATTGGAATGGGGTTGTGTAAGAGATAACTTCTCTTTAATTTGTCTTGCTGTTTTTATATTATCATTAGTTTCCAATGTTCCAGTTTTAGGAGTTGATGTTGTTTTGTTGGTGGGTGTGGTTTCGAGAGATTTGTTTGCATTTGAAGAAACAGTTGCGGAGTAGGAGGTGGGAGAAGGGGCTTTGTTTTGTTCGTTGTAAATAATTAGGGCTTCACGCAAAGAACATTTACGTTTTGTTTTTATTTTAAGTATTTCCTTTTGTTGAATGAATTTTTTACAGGTGTTGGACGATGCAGGGTGGTTTTCTGCGCAATTGGCGCAAATTATTCTTGTGCATTGCGAATCTTTATGGGGAGGCAGATTGCAGCCAACGCATGATGCAGAAGCTTTACAACGTTTTTGGGTGTGCCCCAATAATTGGCAATTTTTGCACCTCATAGGGTTTGGAAAATACTCACGTACTTTAACCTTGTACCAAGAGATATCTAGCGTCTCAGGAAGATTGTACAAATCAAACGTAACTAACAAAACTCCTGACGGAGATTTCACACCTTCAATTGTTCTTTCGAACTTATAGACATCAACAACTCCTTGAGAACTAAGTTCTTTTATAATTTCCTCATTTGGAATATTTGAAAGGTAGGGTGCATAAATAGTGCCCTTTGTGAAGTTAAGCTGCTCATGAAATTTACATGAAATTTCACACATTCCAACTAAGCTTTTCGAATCTATAAATTTTTTACCCGTTGAAAAATCCTTAACAAGCAAAAGTAGTTTACCGTCGCGTAATTGCGATATTGAAATAATGTTTTTACTGATAAGGTGGAGAGCGCGGTGAACTGCAAAGCATGAATATTCTGATAGCGGTTTTTTGCCATCAAGTGCACTGACAATTACATACTTAGGGTTTGACACTTTCGGAGTTAGGAGAGAGGGGTAATCACTTACAGCTTCACCTCTATTTCTTTTTTTTCTTTTGCTTTGGGGACTCCGATCTGCAAGGAGAGCAAACCGGTTATCCCCTATAAGGGGGGGCCCGGAGGGCATATTATCACTAAATTGTTGTTTTCTCTATTCACACTGTTGTATGCGGGAGGAAAAGAGAGAAAAGAAACGACTGGAATACGACAAAATTCTATTACTTTAGAACAGTGATGTCCATCTCATAGCACTTTTGTGCGGACCAACACATAAACAAAGTCACACTTATTCTTATGCTCATCCATTCAGTCGTCGCTGAGAAAGCGAAGTGAAAAGACGTAAGCGGATGTATGCATCTTTTGTTCTTAATAAAATAGAAATTAATTGAAATATAATTTTATTTGTTTAAAAAATACTTGAAAATTTAATAAAATTTGTGCTATGAAATATATAATTTTTTTTATTTCCTTATACACAACCATTTCGCTGTGAACAACCAAAATCATAAAAAATATCAGCAAAAAATGCATACACCCGTCCTCATGTGCACACGTCGGTATCTAGTCGACGACTGAAGCAACATCGATATTCTCACCAATACAACGTCATAAAAATTTTTGGACACCACTGCTTTAGAATCACAAAACAATTTCTTTGCGCGAGAAAGTATAGAGAAAAGTTGACCGATCACGTTGAGTGCTAGTCGAAGACTGTTGACTATATAAAAATTTTGAAAATATGAGAATGTGAGAATTTGAAATATTGAAAATACGAATATGTGAAAATTTTGAAAATATGAATATGTGAAAATTTAAAATTTTGAATTTTGAAAATATAAATATGTGAGAATTTGCAATTTTGAAAATATGATTATGTGAAAATTTGAATTTTTGAAAATATGAATATGTGAAAATATGAATATTTGAAACTTTGAAATTTTGAAAATATGAGTATGTAAAAATTTGAATTTTTGAAAATATGAATATGGGAAAATTTAAAAATATGAATATGTGAAAATTTAAAATTTTCAATATTTGAAAACATTAAAAAATGATAAATTGAAATTTTGATAATAGAAGTATATAAAAATTTGAAATTTTAAAAATATGAGTATGTGAGAATTTGAAATTTTGAAAATATGAATATGTAAGAATTTTGAAATTTGGATTTTTGAAAATATGAGTATGTGAGAATTTGAAATTTTAAAAATATGTATGCAAATTTTAAATTTCGAAAATATGAGTATGTAAAAATTTGAAATTTTAAAAATATGAGTATGTTAGAATTTGAAATTTTGAAAATATGACTATGTGAAAATTTTAATTTTTCTAAATAAGAATATGTGATAATTTGAAAATATGAATATGTGACAATTTAAAATTTTGAATTTTTGTAAATATGAATAAATGATAATTTGAAATTTTGAAAATATGAGTCTGTAAAAATTTGAAATTTTAAAAATATGAGTATGTGAGAATTTACAAAATATGACTTGTAAAAATTTTAAATTTTAGAAAATATGACTATATGAAAATTTGAAATTTTTATTTTTGAAAATTTGACTATATAAAAATTTTGAAAATATGAGAATGTAAGAATTTGAAATTTTGAAAATATGAATATGTGAAAATTTTAAATTTTGAAAATATGAATATGTGAAAATTTAAAATTTTGAATTTTGAAAATATAAATATGTGAGAATTTGCAATTTTGAAAATATGATTATGTGAAAATTTGAATTTTTGAAAATATGAATATGTGAAAATATGAATATTTGAAACTTTGAAATTTTGAAAACATGAGTATGTAAAAATTTGAATTTTTGAAAACATGAATATGGGAAAATTTAAAAATATGAATATGTGAAAATTTAAAATTTTCAATATTTGAAAACATTAATAAATGATAAATTGAAATTTTGATAATAGGAGTATATAAAAATTTGAAATTTTAAAAATATGAGTATGTGAGAATTTGAAATTTTAAAAATATGAATATGTAAGAATTTTGAAATTTGGATTTTTGAAAATATGAGTATGTGAGAATTTGAAATTTTAAAAATATGAGTATGTGAGAATTTGAAATTTTGAGAATATGAGTATGTGGGAATTTTAAATTTTTAAAATATTAATACGTGAAAATTTAAAATTTTGAATTTTTGAAAATATGAATGTATGCAAATTTTAAATTTCGAAAATATGAGTATGTAAAAATTTGAAATTTTAAAAATATGAGTATGCTAGAATTTGAAATTTTGAAAATATGACTATGTGAAAATTTTAATTTTTCTAAATAAGAATATGTGAAAATTTGAAAATATGAATATGTGACAATTTAAAATTTTGAATTTTTGTAAATATGAATAAATGATAATTTGAAATTTTGAAAATAAGAGTATGTAAAAATTTGAAATTTTAAAAATATGAGTATGTGAGAATTTCAAAATATGACTTGTAAAAATTTTAAATTTTAGAAAATATGACTATATGAAAATTTGAAATTTTTATTTTTGAAAATTTGACTATATAAAAATTTTGAAAATATGAGAATGTGAGAATTTGAAATTTTGAAAATATGAATATGTGAAATCTTTAAATTTTGAAAATATGAATATGTGAAAATTTAAAATTTTGAATTTTGAAAATATAAATATGTGAGAATTTGCAATTTTGAAAATATGATTATGTGAAAATTTGAATTTTTGAAAATATGAATATTTGAAACTTTGAAATTTTGAAAATATGAGTATGTAAAAATTTGAATTTTTGAAAATATGAATATGGGAAAATTTAAAAATATGAATATGTGAAAATTTAAAATTTTCAATATTTGAAAACATTAAAAAATGATAAATTGAAATTTTGATAATAGAAGTATATAAAAATTTGAAATTTTAAAAATATGAGTATGTGAGAATTTGAAATTTTGAAAATATGAATATGTAAGAATTTTGAAATTTGGATTTTTGAAAATATGAGTATGTGAGAATTTGAAATTTTAAAAATATGAGTATGTGAGAATTTGAAATTTTGAGAATATGAGTATGTGGGAATTTTAAATTTTTAAAATATTAATACGTGAAAATTTAAAATTTTGAATTTTTGAAAATATGAATGTATGCAAATTTTAAATTTCGAAAATATGAGTATGTAAAAATTTGAAATTTTAAAAATATGAGTATGTTAGAATTTGAAATTTTGAAAATATGACTATGTGAAAATTTTAATTTTTCTAAATAAGAATATGTGAAAATTTGAAAATATGAATATGTGACAATTTAAAATTTTGAATTTTTGTAAATATGAATAAATGATAATTTGAAATTTTGAAAATATGAGTCTGTAAAAATTTGAAATTTTAAAAATATGAGTATGTGAGAATTTACAAAATATGACTTGTAAAAATTTTAAATTTTAGAAAATATGACTATATGAAAATTTGAAATTTTTATTTTTGAAAATTTGACTATATAAAAATTTTGAAAATATGAGAATGTAAGAATTTGAAATTTTGAAAATATGAATATGTGAAAATTTTAAATTTTGAAAATATGAATATGTGAAAATTTAAAATTTTGAATTTTGAAAATATAAATATGTGAGAATTTGCAATTTTGAAAATATGATTATGTGAAAATTTGAATTTTTGAAAATATGAATATGTGAAAATATGAATATTTGAAACTTTGAAATTTTGAAAACATGAGTATGTAAAAATTTGAATTTTTGAAAACATGAATATGGGAAAATTTAAAAATATGAATATGTGAAAATTTAAAATTTTCAATATTTGAAAACATTAATAAATGATAAATTGAAATTTTGATAATAGGAGTATATAAAAATTTGAAATTTTAAAAATATGAGTATGTGAGAATTTGAAATTTTAAAAATATGAATATGTAAGAATTTTGAAATTTGGATTTTTGAAAATATGAGTATGTGAGAATTTGAAATTTTAAAAATATGAGTATGTGAGAATTTGAAATTTTGAGAATATGAGTATGTGGGAATTTTAAATTTTTAAAATATTAATACGTGAAAATTTAAAATTTTGAATTTTTGAAAATATGAATGTATGCAAATTTTAAATTTCGAAAATATGAGTATGTAAAAATTTGAAATTTTAAAAATATGAGTATGCTAGAATTTGAAATTTTGAAAATATGACTATGTGAAAATTTTAATTTTTCTAAATAAGAATATGTGAAAATTTGAAAATATGAATATGTGACAATTTAAAATTTTGAATTTTTGTAAATATGAATAAATGATAATTTGAAATTTTGAAAATAAGAGTATGTAAAAATTTGAAATTTTAAAAATATGAGTATGTGAGAATTTCAAAATATGACTTGTAAAAATTTTAAATTTTAGAAAATATGACTATATGAAAATTTGAAATTTTTATTTTTGAAAATTTGACTATATAAAAATTTTGAAAATATGAGAATGTGAGAATTTGAAATTTTGAAAATATGAATATGTGAAAATTTTAAATTTTGAAAATATGAATATGTGAAAATTTAAAATTTTGAATTTTGAAAATATAAATATGTGAGAATTTGCAATTTTGAAAATATGATTATGTGAAAATTTGAATTTTTGAAAATATGAATATTTGAAACTTTGAAATTTTGAAAATATGAGTATGTAAAAATTTGAATTTTTGAAAATATGAATATGGGAAAATTTAAAAATATGAATATGTGAAAATTTAAAATTTTCAATATTTGAAAACATTAATAAATGATAAATTGAAATTTTGATAATAGGAGTATATAAAAATTTGAAATTTTAAAAATATGAGTATGTGAGAATTTGAAATTTTGCAAATATGAATATGTAAGAATTTTGAAATTTGGATTTTTGAAAATATGAGTATGTGAGAATTTGAAATTTTAAAAATATGAGTATGTGAGAATTTGAAATTTTGAGAATATGAGTATGTGGGAATTTTAAATTTTTAAAATATTAATACGTGAAAATTTAAAATTTTGAATTTTTGAAAATATGAATGTATGCAAATTTTAAATTTCGAAAATATGAGTATGTAAAAATTTGAAATTTTAAAAATATGAGTATGTTAGAATTTGAAATTTTGAAAATATGACTATGTGAAAATTTTAATTTTTCTAAATAAGAATATGTGAAAATTTGAAAATATGAATATGTGACAATTTAAAATTTTGAATTTTTGTAAATATGAATAAATGATAATTTGAAATTTTGAAAATATGAGTATGTAAAAATTTGAAATTTTAAAAATATGAGTATGTGAGAATTTCAAAATATGACTTGTAAAAATTTTAAATTTTAGAAAATATGACTATATGAAAATTTGAAATTTTTATTTTTGAAAATTTGACTATATAAAAATTTTGAAAATATGAGAATGTGAGAATTTGAAATTTTGAAAATATGAATATGTGAAAATTTTAAATTTTGAAAATATGAATATGTGAAAATTTAAAATTTTGAATTTTGAAAATATAAATATGTGAGAATTTGCAATTTTGAAAATATGATTATGTGAAAATTTGAATTTTTGAAAATATGAATATTTGAAACTTTGAAATTTTGAAAATATGAGTATGTAAAAATTTGAATTTTTAAATATATATATGGGAAAATTTAAAAATATGAATATGTGAAAATTTAAAATTTTCAATATTTGAAAACATTAATAAATGATAAATTGAAATTTTGATAATAGGAGTATATAAAAATTTTAAATTTTAAAAATATGAGTATGTGAGAATTTGAAATTTTGAAAATATGAATATGTAAGAATTTTGAAATTTGGATTTTTGAAAATATGAGTATGTGAGAATTTGAAATTTTAAAAATATGAGTATGTGAGAATTTAAAATTATGAATTTGAAAAATATAAATATGTGAAAATTTAAAATTGTGATTTTTAGAAAATATGAATGTATGAAAATTTTAAATTTCGAAAATATGAGTATGTAAAAATTTGAATTTTTGAAAATATGAATATGGGAAAATTTTACAATATGAATATGTGAAAATTTAAAATTTTGAATTTTTGAAAATATTAATAAATGATAAATTGAAATTTTGATAATATGAGTATATAAAAATTTGAAATTTTAAAAATATGAGTATGTGAGAATTTGAAATTTTGAAAATATGACTCTGTGAAAATTTGAAATTTTGAATTTTTCGAAATATGAATATGTAAAAATTTTAAATTTTGAAAATATGAATATGTGAAAATTTAAAATTATGAATTTGAAAAATATAAATATGTGAAAATTTAAAATTGTGATTTTTAGAAAATATGAATGTATGAAAATTTTAAATTTCGAAAATATGAGTATGCAAAAATTTGAATTTTTGAAAATATGAATATGGGAAAATTTTAAAATATGAATATGTGAACATTTAAAATTTTGAATTTTTGAAAATATTAATAAATGATAAATTGAAATTTTGATAATATGAGTATATAAAAATTTGAAATTTTAAAAATATGAGTATATGAGAATTTGAAATTTTGAAAATATGAATATAAAAATTTTAAATTTTAGAAAATATGACTATATGAAAATTTGACATTTGAATTTTTCGAAATATGAATATGTAAATTTAATTTTTGAAAATATGAATATAGGAAAATTTAAAAATATGAATATGTGAAAATTTAAAATTTTGAATTTTTGAAAACATTAATAATTGATAAATTGAAATTTTGATAATATGAGTATATAAAAATTTGAAATTTGAAAAATATGAGAATGTGAGAATTTGAAATTTTGAAAATATGAATATGTAAAAATTTGAAATTTGGATTCTTGAAAATATGAGTATGTGAGAATTTGAAATTTTAAAAATATGAGTATGTGAGAATTTGAAATTTTGAGAATATAAGTATGTGGGAATTTTAAATTTTTAAAATATTAATACGTGAAAATTTAAAATTTTTAAAATATGAATATGTAAGAATTTTGAAATTTGGATTTTTGAAAATATGAGTATGTGAGAATTTGAAATTTTAAAAATATGAGTATGTGAGAATTTGAAATTTTGAGAATATGAGTATGTGGGAATTTTAAATTTTTAAAATATTAATTTGAATTTTTGAAAATATGAATGTATGCAAATTTTAAATTTCGAAAATATGAGTATGTAAAAATTTGAAATTTTAAAAATATGAGTATGTTAGAATGTGAAATTTTGAAAATATGACTATGTAAAAATTTTAATTTTTCTAAATAAGAATATGTGAAAATTTGAAAATATGAATATGTGACAATTTAAAATTTTGAATTTTTGTAATGATAATTTGAAATTTTGAAAATATAAGTATGTAAAAATTTGAAATTTTAAAAATATGAGTATGTGAGAATTTCAAAATATGACTTGTAAAAATTTTAAATTTTAGAAAATATGACTATATGAAAATTTGAAATTTTGAACTTTTGAAAATATGAATATGTGAAAATTTGAAATTTTGAAAATAATAGTATGTAAAAATTTAAAATTTTGTAAATATGAATATGTGAACATTTTAAATTTTAATAACATCTGTATGTAAAAATTTTAAATTTTAAAAATATCAGTATGTGACAATTTAAAATTTTGAAAATATGAATACGTGAAAATTTAAAAATTTGAATTTTTGAAAATATGAGCAAATTTTAAATTTCGAAAATATGAGTATGTAAAGATTTGAAATAATAAAAATATGAGTATGTGAGAATTTGAAATTTTGAAAATATGACTATGTGAAAATTTGAATTTTTCAAAATATGAATATGTGAAAATTTGATATTTTGAAAATATGACTATGTGAAAATTTGAATTTTTGAAAATATGAATATAGGAAAATTTGAAAATATGAATATGTGAAAATTTAAAATTTTTGAAAATATGAATGTACGAAAATTTTAAATTTCGAAAATATGAGTATGTAAAAATTTGAAATTTTAAAAATATGAGTATGAGAGAATTTGCAATTTTGAAAATATGAAAAATATGAGTGTTAAAATTTGAATTTTTCAAAATATGAATATGTGAAAATTTGAATTTTTGAAAATATGAATATGGGAAAATTTAAAAATATGAATATGTGAAAATTTGAATTTTTGAAATATTAATAAATGATAAATTGAAATTTTGATAATATGAGTATATGACTGTGAAAATTTGAAATTTTGAATTTTTCAAAATATGAATATGTGAAAATTTGAATTTTTGAAAATATGAGTATGTAAAAATTTGAAATTTTAAAAATATGAGTATGTTAGAATTTGAAATTTTGAAAATATGACTATGTGAAAATTTTAATTTTTCTAAATAAGAATATGTGAAAATTTGCAAATATGAATATGTGACAATTTAAAATTTTGAATTTTTGTAAATATGAATAAATGATAATTTGAAATTTTGAAAATATGAGTATGTAAAAATTTGAAATTTTAAAAATATGAGCATGTGAGAATTTCAAAATATGACTTGTAAAAATTTAAAATTTTAGAAAATATGACTATATGAAAATTTGAAATTTTTATTTTTGAAAATTTGACTATATTATTTATTTATTTTGATATTTACCATAATTAAAATTACAATAAATCTTAGGAACTAAAGCACTAGCTGCATTGGCTATCGGCTTTTGGTGATTATTATTATGTTTAGTACCATTTAGCGTTGGTTAGTTATAGACATGCATATTAATTATATTTTACAGGTTTATTACATTTCATTTTGCATATTAAGGCTTATTAAAAAATCAAAAATTTTATTTATATTATTTACTGAAGGGAATTGGAGTATATCGCTGAGATCGTTGGTATTGCATATACTTAACCGATTATTTCGGAGGGCTCTGCATTCTGATAAAATATGAATGACAGTAAGAGGATCGTTTCTGCAGAAAGCACATACTGGTTGGGGGTCTCTAGATATTAGGTGTTGGTGTGTTATTCTGGTGTGCGTTAGACGAAGTCGTGTGAAACATTTGTTTTTATGGCAGTTTGTTGAACTTGGAAGGTTGAGCGGCATTTTGGTTGGGTTGATTGTTTGGTAAAGATGGTGGTATCCTTGCCAGCTTGTTTTAGATGAAGTATCGAGTTCCGCAATTGCGCTTCTTAAAATGTAACTTTTAGTTGGTGGTATATTGAGATATTTCGGCTGTATGTAGGTGTCTTTTGCTGACTTATCGGCAGCCTCATTGCCTTTTATACCAATATGGCTAGGTATCCATAGAAGTTTAATTCTGTCTTTAAGTCCAATTAACATCTGCTGAATGGAAATTATAATTTCATTTTTATTATGGGTGTTGAGTGATGCGTTGAATACAGAATTGCTGTCTGTACAGATGACATGTTTGTTTCTTTTTGATTTGCAATATTTTAGAGCCGCGGAAATGGCTATTGCTTCGGCTTCAAATATGTTTGCTTTATGCGGTAACATTCCTGATGTTATAGTGAAGCCGGTCTCGTCAACGACTGCAAATCCAACGTGAAAAGCTGTTTTAGATCCGTCAGTAAAAAGAAATTCCCAGTTGTCATTTTTCAGTTCAGAAAAAATTCTGTTAAAATGGTTCTTAAATATAATTGGTGATGTGTCTGTTTTATTGAAAATTTTTAGATTTTTCAGGAAGATACTTTCATTTAATTGCCAAGGTGGAAAGTTTACCGTTGGAGGCTTATATACCTTCAAGTTCAGCTTTTTACCCATTTTAAAAACTTGGGTTAATGTAGATGGATATTTTAACTCATTTTTACGTCTTCTTAGTAGAGAGATGTGTTTATGCATTAGAGAGGATTTCTTGCAGGACAATTTGTGAGTTAACCGTAGTTTTAGTTTATTGGCGTGTTTTCGAAGAGGATCAAATCCACCCTCTGCTAATAAATTCTTAATGGGGGTTGTTTTAAAAGCTCTTAGACTAGTCCTTATTGAGGCGTGTAGTATGTTTTCAATTGGCTGAAATACTGACTTAGCCGCTTTGCTGTATATCGCCAGACCGTAATCAAGTTTTCCCATAACTGTAGACTTAACTAGTTTTAGAAGACTGTTGGTATGCATGTGACTTTCTGCCGATCCAAGGTATTTAATTATATTTAACCTTTGAGTTAGATCACGTTTTAGGTAATTACAATGGCTCTTAAAACTATAGTTTTTCTCTATATATAATCCAAGAACTTTACAATTATTTACATTTTGTATATGAACATTATTAAATTCTAAATCTATGTTAGTACATTTGTGTTTTCTACAGATATGCAAATGGTTTGTTTTTTCGTACGAAACATCTGAGCCTGAGGTTTTAGACCATTTGTCGATCTCTGATAGAGTCTTTAAGAGCGAATGCTTAATTTTTTCGTTTGATTGTTCCTTTGATACAACATATAGGTCGTCTGCGTATAAGCAATGATCAATGTTTTTATTACTATTTAAAATTCGACTCAGGTCGTCAAAAGCTATAATAAAGAGTGTTACTGATAGTGGGGACCCTTGGGGAATTCCATTGTACATGGGAAATACATCGGATTGGACGTTATTGGCACAAACAGAAAACTTTCTGTATGTTAGGAAGGATTTAATGAAATTGAACATTTTTGGTCCGATAGACCAGCTGGCGAGTTTTTTAAGAACGATATGAACTCCTATTTTATCAAACGCTTTGATAAAGTTAATTGATAAAATTGAGGTGTGTTTTTTGGATGAGCGATTTTTGCAAATTATGTGGTCAATGTATAAAAGTGCATCTGTTGTACTAAGTCCAGATTGAAATCCAGTTTGATTTGGTGATAAAAAATTGTATTTTCTTATGAACCACATAAGACGACTCGAAACCATTTTCTCAAGAAGTTTTGTGATGCATGGAAGCAATGATATAGGGCGGTAGGAATCTATATCGTCTAAAGTTTTATTATTTTTAAAAATTGGAATCACCGAAGCGGTTTTGAAAAACTGAGGAATAACGCCAGTAGTAAATATGCAGTTAAATAATTTTAATATTCGCATTTTGAATCCAAATGGAAGATGTTTTAGCATGGGGTAGGATATTTTGTCAAGTCCTGGTGTCTTCCCTTTTGAAGTTTTAAGACTCTGTGTAAATTCGTGAATATTAAAGGATTCTTCTAGCACTTTGGACTTAGGGGAGGCATCCGTGGAGGATACATGAAGTAGTGTGTGTAACTTTTCGTTTTGAAACTGTGGAGAAAATTTATCATCATTTGAAATGTCAGACCAATATTTTGCAAATGACTGGGATATAAGTCGTGGATTAGAGATTGGATTTCCATTTTTTGAAATAGTTTTAATTGTGTGTGGAGTGAAGTTACCAGTCAGCTTACGAATGTTTTGCCATAAAATGCTGGAGGGGGTGGATGGATTAAGATTTTCAGTGAAGTCATTAAAGGATTTAATTTTTGCAAGTTTTTTGGCCTTGTGGAACTTAGCATTTTTTTTCTTATATGCAATAAGATTATCTACAGACATATTGCGCCGAAATACTTTCCAGGCTGACTGTTTTTCATTTCTGAGTAGTTGGAGTTCTGACGACCACCAAGGGACGGTTTTTGATCTCCTGCTGGTAGTTGACATGGGTATGCTCTCATTGGCCGCTGAACGGATTATTTTTCTTATGTTTGCAGCTTCTTTATTAACGTTGTTGGAGCGGATTATTTGTTCAGATAGATTAGAAATTTTTTTCTGGTATATTGGCCAATTGGCTTTTTCGGTTTTAAATTTTTTAGAGGGAGCATGCTTCTCATTGATGTTTGTTAAAAGTTGTGTTTGTATAGGGAAATGATCACTATTATAGAGGTCGTTAATAACATTCCACATGCATAAGGGGATGAGGCAGAGAGAAACTATAGACAGATCTATGTGTGTCAAAGTACCATGGGTACTGAGATGCGTTGCTGAACCGTTGTTTATTGTAGCAAGATTAGATTCCGACATGAACGTTTCCACAATTTTACCTCGTTTGTTTGGCGAAGGAGAGCCCTAAAGACAGTTCCAGGCGTTAAAGTCTCCAACCATCACTATTGGAGTTTCAATATTTTCAATTAAGTTATTTAGCAAATTGACCGTTATTACCTCTTGTGGGTGGAAATAAAGTGAAAAAATTGTGAATTTGGAGGCCGTGTTAATTTCTAACCCTACCGCATTCAGTGATAAGTTCGTATCTATACTTTTATGAGGTATGGTTTTCTTAATAAGTATTGCCGCACCTTGTTTAGCATTTGGTTGTGGGTTATAAAAGTAACCGATATATTCTTTTGGTACGATAGGTTTTATATTGCCTTTACATTTAGTTTCCTGAAGACAAATAATGTCTGGATTTGAATCTTTTATAAGAAGCTGTAAGTTTGAGTAATTATTGAAATATCCTCTAATATTCCACTGAATAATTTTAAAAACCATTTAAACAGAGAAATTGAATTAAATGTAAATAAGTTATAACTAATCGAGTGAGGGCAAATTCTATTCAGAGAGTTCATCAAACATGAACTCAGTTTTCTTTAGTGATGTTTCATTCTCAGAGCTAGAGTCTGAAGGTTGAGCATGGAATCTTGGAGGAAAGTCGAGAGAGTTCTTGGGGCTAATTGGGTTTGAGTTTATTGAAATTTTATTTAGATTGCAATTGTCGTTGTTTTTCTTTTTTGTGGATGTAAGAGAATCGGATTTAAGAGATTTACTTTCCATGGTCTCTTCCTTACTTTTATTTGATGTTATATTGGAATGGGGTTGTGTAAGAGATAACTTCTCTTTAATTTGTCTTGCTGTTTTTATATTATCATTAGTTTCCAATGTTCCAGTTTTAGGAGTTGATGTTGTTTTGTTGGTGGGTGTGGTTTCGAGAGATTTGTTTGCATTTGAAGAAACAGTTGCGGAGTAGGAGGTGGGAGAAGGGGCTTTGTTTTGTTCGTTGTAAATAATTAGGGCTTCACGCAAAGAACATTTACGTTTTGTTTTTATTTTAAGTATTTCCTTTTGTTGAATGAATTTTTTACAGGTGTTGGACGATGCAGGGTGGTTTTCTGCGCAATTGGCGCAAATTATTCTTGTGCATTGCGAATCTTTATGGGGAGGCAGATTGCAGCCAACGCATGATGCAGAAGCTTTACAACGTTTTTGGGTGTGCCCCAATAATTGGCAATTTTTGCACCTCATAGGGTTTGGAAAATACTCACGTACTTTAACCTTGTACCAAGAGATATCTAGCGTCTCAGGAAGATTGTACAAATCAAACGTAACTAACAAAACTCCTGACGGAGATTTCACACCTTCAATTGTTCTTTCGAACTTATAGACATCAACAACTCCTTGAGAACTAAGTTCTTTTATAATTTCCTCATTTGGAATATTTGAAAGGTAGGGTGCATAAATAGTGCCCTTTGTGAAGTTAAGCTGCTCATGAAATTTACATGAAATTTCACACATTCCAACTAAGCTTTTCGAATCTATAAATTTTTTACCCGTTGAAAAATCCTTAACAAGCAAAAGTAGTTTACCGTCGCGTAATTGCGATATTGAAATAATGTTTTTACTGATAAGGTGGAGAGCGCGGTGAACTGCAAAGCATGAATATTCTGATAGCGGTTTTTTGCCATCAAGTGCACTGACAATTACATACTTAGGGTTTGACACTTTCGGAGTTAGGAGAGAGGGGTAATCACTTACAGCTTCACCTCTATTTCTTTTTTTTCTTTTGCTTTGGGGACTCCGATCTGCAAGGAGAGCAAACCGGTTATCCCCTATAAGGGGGGGCCCGGAGGGCATATTATCACTAAATTGTTGTTTTCTCTATTCACACTGTTGTATGCGGGAGGAAAAGAGAGAAAAGAAACGACTGGAATACGACAAAATTCTATTACTTTAGAACAGTGATGTCCATCTCATAGCACTTTTGTGCGGACCAACACATAAACAAAGTCACACTTATTCTTATGCTCATCCATTCAGTCGTCGCTGAGAAAGCGAAGTGAAAAGACGTAAGCGGATGTATGCATCTTTTGTTCTTAATAAAATAGAAATTAATTGAAATATAATTTTATTTGTTTA
>CAXIUB010000167.1:0-111375 GCA_964034835.1 Muscina levida | reverse complement strand
CGCTTAGTTTACGAGATAAACGCATTTAAAGATTTCCATATGAAAATCCACCATTGGCCACCCATTTCATAGTGATATCTCAACCTATTGCAAGTGATTTCTTAGATAATTCATAGTGATCACAAATTAAGCTCCTTTTCTTGATTAGACGCTTAGTTTACGAGATAAACGCATTTAAAGATTTCCATATGAAAATCCACCATTGGCCACCCATTTCATAGTGATATCTCAACCTATTGCAAGTGATTTCTTAGATAATTCATAGTGATCACAAATTAAGCTGCTTTTCTTGATTAGACGCTTAGTTTACGAGATAAACGCATTTAAAGATTTCCATATGAAAATCCACCATTAGCCACCCATTTCATAGTGATTTCCCAACCTATTGCAAGTGAATTCTTAGATAATTCATAGTGATCACAAATTAAGCTCCTTTTCTCGATTAGACGCTTAGTTTACGAGATAAACGCATTTAAAGATTTCCATATGAAAATCCACCATTGGCCACCCATTTCATAGTGATATCCCAACCTATTGCAAGTGATTTCTTAGATAATTCATAGTGATCACAAATTAAGCTCCTTTTCTTGATTAGACGCTTAGTTTACGAGATAAACGCATTTAAAGATTTCCATATGAAAATCCACCATTAGCCACCCTTTTTATAGTGATATCCCAACCTATTGCAAGTGATTTCTTAAATAATTCATAGTGATCACAAATTAAGCTCCTTTTCTCGATTAGACGCTTAGTTTACGAGATAAACGCATTTAAAGATTTCCATATGAAAATCCACCATTAGCCACCCATTTCATAATGATGTCCCAACCTATTGCAAGTGATTTCTTAGATAATTCATAGTGATCACAAATTAAGCTCCTTTTCTCGATTAGACGCTTAGTTTACGAGATAAACGCATTTAAAGATTTCCATATGAAAATCCACCATTAGCCACCCATTTCATAGTGATCACAAATTAAGCTCCTTTTCTTGATTAGACGCTTAGTTTACGAGATAAACGCATTTAAAGATTTCCATATGAAAATCCACCATTGGCCACCCATTTCATAGTGATATCCCAACCTATTGCAAGTGATTTCTTAAGTATTTTATAGTGATCACAAATTAAGCTCCTTTTCTTGATTAGACGCTTAGTTTACGAGATAAACGCATTTAAAGATTTCCATATGAAAATCCACCATTGGCCACCCATTTCATAGTGATATCTCAACCTATTGCAAGTGATTTCTTAGATAATTCATAGTGATCACAAATTAAGCTCCTTTTCTCGATTAGACGCTTAGTTTACGAGATAAACGCATTTAAAGATTTCCATATGAAAATCCACCATTAGCCACCCATTTCATAATGATGTCCCAACCTATTGCAAGTGATTTCTTAGATAATTCATAGTGATCACAAATTAAGCTCCTTTTCTTGATTAGACGCTTAGTTTACGAGATAAACGCATTTAAAGATTTCCATATGAAAATCCACCATTAGCCACCCTTTTTATAGTGATATCCCAACCTATTGCAAGTGATTTCTTAAATAATTCATAGTGATCACAAATTAAGCTCCTTTTCTCGATTAGACGCTTAGTTTACGAGATAAACGCATTTAAAGATTTCCATATGAAAATCCACCATTAGCCACCCATTTCATAATGATGTCCCAACCTATTGCAAGTGATTTCTTAGATAATTCATAGTGATCACAAATTAAGCTCCTTTTCTCGATTAGACGCTTAGTTTACGAGATAAACGCATTTAAAGATTTCCATATGAAAATCCACCATTAGCCACCCATTTCATAGTGATCACAAATTAAGCTCCTTTTCTTGATTAGACGCTTAGTTTACGAGATAAACGCATTTAAAGATTTCCATATGAAAATCCACCATTGGCCACCCATTTCATAGTGATATCCCAACCTATTGCAAGTGATTTCTTAAGTATTTTATAGTGATCACAAATTAAGCTCCTTTTCTTGATTAGACGCTTAGTTTACGAGATAAACGCATTTAAAGATTTCCATATGAAAATCCACCATTGGCCACCCATTTCATAGTGATATCTCAACCTATTGCAAGTGATTTCTTAGATAATTCATAGTGATCACAAATTAAGCTCCTTTTCTCGATTAGACGCTTAGTTTACGAGATAAACGCATTTAAAGATTTCCATATGAAAATCCACCATTAGCCACCCATTTCATAGTGATATCTCAACCTATTGCAAGTGATTTCTTAGATAATTCATAGTGATCACAAATTAAGCTCCTTTGCTTGATTAGACGCTTAGTTTACGAGATAAACGCATTTAAAGATTTCCATATGAAAATCCACCATTAGCCACCCATTTCATAGTGATATCTCAACCTATTGCAAGTGATTTCTTAGATAATTCATAGTGATCACAAATTAAGCTCCTTTTCTTGATTAGACGCTTAGTTAACGAGATAAACGCATTTAAAGATTTCCATATGAAAATCCACCATTGGCCACCCATTTCATAGTGATATCTCAACCTATTGCAAGTGATTTCTTAGATAATTCATAGTGATCACAAATTAAGCTCCTTTTTTCGATTAGACGCTTAGTTTACGAGATAAACGCATTTAAAGATTTCCATATGAAAATCCACCATTAGCCACCCATTTCATAGTGATATCCCAACCTATTGCAAGTGATTTCTTAGATAATTCATAGTGATCACAAATTAAGATCCTTTTTTCGATTAGACGCTTAGTTTACGAGATAAACGCATTTAAAGATTTCCATATGAAAATCCACCATTTGCCACCCATTTCATAGTGATATCCCAACCTATTGCAAGTGATTTCTTAGATAATTCATAGTGATCACAAATTAAGCTCCTTTTCTCGATTAGACGCTTAGTTTACGAGATAAACGCATTTAAAGATTTCCATATGAAAATCCACCATTAGCCACCCATTTCATAGTGATATCCCAACCTATTGCAAGTGATTTCTTAGATAATTCATAGTGATCACAAATTAAGCTCCTTTTCTCGATTAGACGCTTAGTTTACGAGATAAACGCATTTAAAGATGTCCATATGAAAATCCACCATTAGCCACCCATTTCATAGTGATATCCCAAGTGATTTCTTAAGTATTTTATAGTGATCACAAATTAAGCTTCTTTTCTCGATTAGACGCTTAGTTTACGAGATAAACGCATTTAAAGATGTCCATATGAAAATCCACCATTAGCCACCCATTTCATAGTGATATCCCAACCTATTGCAAGTGATTTCTTAGATAATTCATAGTGATCACAAATTAAGCTCCTTTTCTCGATTAGACGCTTAGTTTACGAGATAAACGCATTTAAAGATTTCCATATGAAAATCCACCATTAGCCACCCATTTCATAATGATGTCCCAACCTATTGCAAGTGATTTCTTAGATAATTCATAGTGATCACAAATTAAGCTCCTTTTCTCGATTAGACGCTTAGTTTACGAGATAAACGCATTTAAAGATGTCCATATGAAAATCCACCATTAGCCACCCATTTCATAGTGATATCCCAAGTGATTTCTTAAGTATTTTATAGTGATCACAAATTAAGCTTCTTTTCTCGATTAGACGCTTAGTTTACGAGATAAACGCATTTAAAGATGTCCATATGAAAATCCACCATTAGCCACCCATTTCATAGTGATATCCCAACCTATTGCAAGTGATTTCTTAGATAATTCATAGTGATCACAAATTAAGCTCCTTTTCTCGATTAGACGCTTAGTTTACGAGATAAACGCATTTAAAGATTTCCATATGAAAATCCACCATTAGCCACCCATTTCATAGTGATATCCCAACCTATTGCAAGTGATTTCTTAAGTATTTTATAGTGATCACAAATTAAGCTCCTTTTCTCGATTAGACTGTTAGTTTACGAGATAAACGCATTTAAAGATTTCCATATGAAAATCCACCATTAGCCACCCATTTCATAGTGATATCCCAACCTATTGCAAGTGATTTCTTAGATAATTCATAGTGATCACAAATTAAGATCCTTTTTTCGATTAGACGCTTAGTTTACGAGATAAACGCATTTAAAGATTTCCATATGAAAATCCACCATTTGCCACCCATTTCATAGTGATATCCCAACCTATTGCAAGTGATTTCTTAGATAATTCATAGTGATCACAAATTAAGCTCCTTTTCTCGATTAGACGCTTAGTTTACGAGATAAACGCATTTAAAGATTTCCATATGAAAATCCACCATTAGGCACCCATTTCATAGTGATATCCCAACCTATTGCAAGTGATTTCTTAGATAATTCATAGTGATCACAAATTAAGCTCCTTTTCTCGATTAGACGCTTAGTTCACGAGATAAACGCATTTAAAGATTTCCATATGAAAATCCACCATTAGCCACCCATTTCATAGTGATATCCCAACGTATGGCAAGTGATTTCTTAGATAATTCATAGTGATCACAAATTAAGCTCCTTTTCTCGATTAGACGCTTAGTTTACGAGATAAACGCATTTAAAGATTTCCATATGAAAATCCACCATTAGCCACCCATTTCATAGTGATATCCCAACCTATTGCAAGTGATTTCTTAGATAATTCATAGTGATCACAAATTAAGCTCCTTTTCTCGATTAGACGCTTAGTTTACGAGATAAACGCATTTAAAGATTTCCATATGAAAATCCACCATTAGCCACCCATTTCATAGTGATATCCCAACCTATTGCAAGTGATTTCTTAGATAATTCATAGTGATCACAAATTAAGCTCCTTTTCTCGATTAGACGCTTAGTTTACGAGATAAACGCATTTAAAGATTTCCATATGAAAATCCACTATTGGCCACCCATTTCATAGTGATATCCCAACCTATTGCAAGTGATTTCTTAGATAATTCATAGTGATCACAAATTAAGCTCCTTTTCTCAATTAGACGCTTAGTTTACGAGATAAACGCATTTAAAGATTTCCATATGAAAATCCACCATTAGCCACCCATTTCATAGTGATATCCCAACCTATTGCAAGTGATTTCTTAGATAATTCATAGTGATCACAAATTAAGCTCCTTTTCTTGATTAGACGCTTAGTTTACGAGATAAACGCATTTAAAGATTTCCATATGAAAATCCACCATTAGCCACCCATTTCATAGTGATATCCCAACCTATTGCAAGTGATTTCTTAGATAATTCATAGTGATCACAAATTAAGCTCCTTTTCTTGATTAGACGCTTAGTTTACGAGATAAACGCATTTAAAGATTTCCATATGAAAATCCACCATTAGCCACCCATTTCATAGTGATATCCCAACCTATTGCAAGTGATTTCTTAGATAATTCATAGTGATCACAAATTAAGCTCCTTTTCTTGATTAGACTGTTAGTTTACGAGATAAACGCATTTAAAGATTTCCATATGAAAATCCACCATTAGCCACCCATTTCATAGTGATATCCCAACCTATTGCAAGTGATTTCTTAAGTTTTTTATAGTGATCACAAATTAAGATCCTTTTTTCGATTAGACGCTTAGTTTACGAGATAAACGCATTTAAAGATTTCCATATGAAAATCCACCATTAGCCACCCATTTCATAGTGATATCCCAACCTATTGCAAGTGATTTCTTAAGTATTTCATAGTGATCACAAATTAAGCCCCTTTTCTTGATTAGACGCTTAGTTTACGAGATAAACGCATTTAAAGATTTCCATATGAAAATTCACCATTAGCTACCTATTTCATGGTGATATCCCAACCTATTGCAAGTGATTTCTTAAGTATTTTATAGTGATCACAAATTAAGCTCCTTTTCTTGATTAGACGCTTAGTTTACGAGATAAACGCATTTAAAGATTTCCATATGAAAATCCACCATTGGCCACCCATTTCATAGTGATATCCCAACCTATTGCAAGTGATTTCTTAAGTATTTTATCGTGATCACAAATTAAGCTCCTTTTCTCGGTTAGACGCTTAGTTTACGAGATAAACGCATTTAAAGATTTCCATATGAAAATCCACCATTGGCCACCCATTTCATAGTGATATCCCAACCTATTGCAAGTGATTTCTTAGATAATTCATAGTGATCACAAATTAAGCTCCTTTTCTCGATTAGACGCTTAGTTTACGAGATAAACGCATTTAAAGATTTCCATATGAAAATCCACCATTAGCCACCCATTTCATAGTGATATCCCAACCTATTGCAAGTGATTTCTTAGATAATTCATAGTGATCACAAATTAAGCTCCTTTTCTCGATTAGACGCTTAGTTTACGAGATAAACGCATTTAAAGATTTCCATATGAAAATCCACCATTAGGCACCCATTTCATAGTGATATCCCAACCTATGGCAAGTGATTTCTTAGATAATTCATAGTGATCACAAATTAAGCTCCTTTTCTCGATTAGACGCTTAGTTTACGAGATAAACGCATTTAAAGATTTCCATATGAAAATCCACCATTAGCCACCCATTTCATAGTGATATCCCAACCTATTGCAAGTGATTTCTTAGATAATTCATAGTGATCACAAATTAAGCTCCTTTTCTCGATTAGACGCTTAGTTTACGAGATAAACGCATTTAAAGATTTCCATATGAAAATCCACCATTAGCCACCCATTTCATAGTGATATCCCAACCTATTGCAAGTGATTTCTTAGATAATTCATAGTGATCACAAATTAAGCTCCTTTTCTCGATTAGACGCTTAGTTTACGAGATAAACGCATTTAAAGATTTCCATATGAAAATCCACCATTGGCCACCCATTTCATAGTGATATCCCAACCTATTGCAAGTGATTTCTTAGATAATTCATAGTGATCACAAATTAAGCTCCTTTTCTCAATTAGACGCTTAGTTTACGAGATAAACGCATTTAAAGATTTCCATATGAAAATCCACCATTAGCCACCCATTTCATAGTGATATCCCAACCTATTGCAAGTGATTTCTTAGATAATTCATAGTGATCACAAATTAAGCTCCTTTTCTTGATTAGACGCTTAGTTTACGAGATAAACGCATTTAAAGATTTCCATATGAAAATCCACCATTAGCCACCCATTTCATAGTGATATCCCAACCTATTGCAAGTGATTTCTTAGATAATTCATAGTGATCACAAATTAAGCTCCTTTTCTTGATTAGACGCTTAGTTTACGAGATAAACGCATTTAAAGATTTCCATATGAAAATCCACCATTAGCCACCCATTTCATAGTGATATCCCAACCTATTGCAAGTGATTTCTTAGATAATTCATAGTGATCACAAATTAAGCTCCTTTTCTCGATTAGACGCTTAGTTTACGAGATAAACGCATTTAAAGATTTCCATATGAAAATCCACCATTAGCCACCCATTTCATAGTGATATCCCAACCTATTGCAAGTGATTTCTTAGATAATTCATAGTGATCACAAATTAAGCTCCTTTTCTCGATTAGACGCTTAGTTTACGAGATAAACGCATTTAAAGATTTCCATATGAAAATCCACCATTAGCCACCCATTTCATAGTGATATCCCAACCTATTGCAAGTGATTTCTTAGATAATTCATAGTGATCACAAATTAAGCTCCTTTTCTCGATTAGACGCTTAGTTTACGAGATAAACGCATTTAAAGATTTCCATATGAAAATCCACCATTAGCCACCCATTTCATAGTGATATCCCAACCTATTGCAAGTGATTTCTTAGATAATTCATAGTGATCACAAATTAAGCTCCTTATCTCGATTAGACGCTTAGTTTACGAGATAAACGCATTTAAAGATTTCCATATGAAAATCCACCATTAGCCATCCATTTCATAGTGATATCCCAACCTATTGCAAGTGATTTCTTAGATAATTCATAGTGATCACAAATTAAGCTCCTTTTCTCTATTAGACGCTTAGTTTACGAGAAAAACGCATTTAAAGATTTCCATATGAAAATCCACCATTAGCCACCCATTAATAGTGATATCCCAACCTATTGCAAGTGATTTCTTAGATAATTCATAGTGATCACAAATTAAGCTCCTTATCTCGATTAGACGCTTAGTTTACGAGATAAACGCATTTAAAGATTTCCATATGAAAATCCACCATTAGCCACCCATTTCATAGTGATATCCCAACCTATTGCAAGTGATTTCTTAGATAATTCATAGTGATCACAAATTAAGCTCCTTATCTCGATTAGACGCTTAGTTTACGAGATAAACGCATTTAAAGATTTCCATATGAAAATCCACCATTAGCCATCCATTTCATAGTGATATCCCAACCTATTGCAAGTGATTTCTTAGATAATTCATAGTGATCACAAATTAAGCTCCTTTTCTCGATTAGACGCTTAGTTTACGAGATAAACGCATTTAAAGATTTCCATATGAAAATCCACCATTAGCCACCCATTTCATAGTGATATCCCAACCTATGGCAAGTGATTTCTTAGATAATTCATAGTGATCACAAATTAAGCTCCTTTTCTCGATTAGACGCTTAGTTTACGAGATAAACGCATTTAAAGATTTCCATATGAAAATCCACCATTAGCCACCCATTTCATAGTGATATCCCAACCTATTGCAAGTGATTTCTTAGATAATTCATAGTGATCACAAATTAAGCTCCTTTTCTCGATTAGACGCTTAGTTTACGAGATAAACGAATTTAAAGATTTCCATATGAAAATCCACCATTAGCCACCCATTTCATAGTGATATCCCAACCTATTGCAAGTGATTTCTTAGATAATTCATAGTGATCACAAATTAAGCTCCTTATCTCGATTAGACGCTTAGTTTACGAGATAAACGCATTTAAAGATTTCCATATGAAAAATCCACCATTAGCCATCCATTTCATAGTGATATCCCAACCTATTGCAAGTGATTTCTTAGATAATCATAGTGATCACAAATTAAGCTCCTTTTCTCGATTAGACGCTTAGTTTACGAGATAAACGCATTTAAAGATTTCCATATGAAAATCCACCATTAGCCACCATTTCATAGTGATATCCCAACCTATGGCAAGTGATTTCTTAGATAATTCATAGTGATCACAAATTAAGCTCCTTTTCTCGATTAGACGCTTAGTTTACGAGATAAACGCATTTAAAGATTTCCATATGAAAATCCACCATTAGCCACCCATTTCATAGTGATATCCCAACCTATTGCAAGTGATTTCTTAGATAATTCATAGTGATCACAAATTAAGCTCCTTTTCTCGATTAGACGCTTAGTTTACGAGATAAACGCATTTAAAGATTTCCATATGAAAATCCACCATTGGCCACCCATTTCATAGTGATATCCCAACCTATTGCAAGTGATTTCTTAGATAATTCATAGTGATCACAAATTAAGCTCCTTTTCTCAATTAGACGCTTAGTTTACGAGATAAACGCATTTAAAGATTTCCATATGAAAATCCACCATTAGCCACCCATTTCATAGTGATATCCCAACCTATTGCAAGTGATTTCTTAGATAATTCATAGTGATCACAAATTAAGCTCCTTTTCTTGATTAGACGCTTAGTTTACGAGATAAAACGCATTTAAAGATTTCCATATGAAAATCCACCATTAGCCACCCATTTCATAGTGATATCCCAACCTATTGCAAGTGATTTCTTAGATAATTCATAGTGATCACAAATTAAGCTCCTTTTCTCGATTAGACGCTTAGTTTACGAGATAAACGCATTTAAAGATTTCCATATGAAAATCCACCATTAGCCACCCATTTCATAGTGATATCCCAACCTATTGCAAGTGATTTCTTAGATAATTCATAGTGATCACAAATTAAGCTCCTTTTCTCGATTAGACGCTTAGTTTACGAGATAAACGCATTTAAAGATTTCCATATGAAAATCCACCATTAGCCACCCATTTCATAGTGATATCCCAACCTATGGCAAGTGATTTCTTAGATAATTCATAGTGATCACAAATTAAGCTCCTTTTCTCGATTAGACGCTTAGTTTACGAGATAAACGCATTTAAAGATTTCCATATGAAAATCCACCATTAGCCACCCATTTCATAGTGATATCCCAACCTATTGCAAGTGATTTCTTAGATAATTCATAGTGATCACAAATTAAGCTCCTTTTCTCGATTAGACGCTTAGTTTACGAGATAAACGCATTTAAAGATTTCCATATGAAAATCCACCATTAGCCACCCCATTTCATAGTGATATCCCAACCTATTGCAAGTGATTTCTTAGATAATTCATAGTGATCACAAATTAAGCTCCTTATCTCGATTAGACGCTTAGTTTACGAGATTAACGCATTTAAAGATTTCCATATGAAAATCCACCATTAGCCACCCTTTCATAGTGATATCCCAACCTATTGCAAGTGATTTCTTAGATAATTCATAGTGATCACAAATTAAGCTCCTTTTCTCTATTAGACGCTTAGTTTACGAGAAAAACGCATTTAAAGATTTCCATATGAAAATCCACCATTAGCCACCCATTTCATAGTGATATCCCAACCTATTGCAAGTGATTTCTTAGATAATTCATAGTGATCACAAATTAAGCTCCTTTTCTCGATTAGACGCTTAGTTTACGAGATAAACGCATTTAAAGATTTCCATATGAAAATCCACCATTAGCCACCCATTTCATAGTGATATCCCAACCTATTGCAAGTGATTTCTTAGATAATTCATAGTGATCACAAATTAAGCTCCTTATCTCGATTAGACGCTTAGTTTACGAGATAAACGCATTTAAAGATTTCCATATGAAAATCCACCATTAGCCACCCATTTCATAGTGATATCCCAACCTATTGCAAGTGATTTCTTAGATAATTCATAGTGATCACAAATTAAGCTCCTTATCTCGATTAGACGCTTAGTTTACGAGAAAAACGCATTTAAAGATTTCCATATGAAAATCCACCATTAGCCACCCATTAATAGTGATATCCCAACCTATTGCAAGTGATTTCTTAAGTATTTTATAGTGATCACAAATTAAGCTCCTTTTCTTGATTAGACGCTTAGTTTACGAGATAAACGCATTTAAAGATTTCCATATGAAAATCCACCATTAGCCACCCATTTCATACTGATATCCCAACCTGTTGCAAGTGATTTCTTAGATAATTCATAGTGATCACAAATTAAGCTCCTTATCTCGATTAGACGCTTAGTTTACGAGAAAAACGCATTTAAAGATTTCCATATGAAAATCCACCATTAGCCACCCATTAATAGTGATATCCCAACCTATTGCAAGTGATTTCTTAAGTATTTTATAGTGATCACAAATTAAGCTCCTTTTCTTGATTAGACGCTTAGTTTACGAGATAAACGCATTTAAAGATTTCCATATGAAAATCCACCATTAGCCACCCATTTCATAGTGATATCCCAACCTATTGCAAGTGATTTCTTAGATAATTCATAGTGATCACAAATTAAGCTCCTTATCTCGATTAGACGCTTAGTTTACGAGAAAAACGCATTTAAAGATTTCCATATGAAAATCCACCATTAGCCACCCATTAATAGTGATATCCCAACCTATTGCAAGTGATTTCTTAAGTATTATATAGTGATCACAAATTAAGCTCCTTTTCTTGATTAGACGCTTAGTTTACGAGATAAACGCATTTAAAGATTTCCATATGAAAATCCACCATTAGCCACCCATTTCATACTGATATCCCAACCTGTTGCAAGTGATTTCTTAGATAATTCATAGTGATCACAAATTAAGCTCCTTTTCTCGATTAGACGCTTAGTTTACGAGATAAACGCATTTAAAGATTTCCATATGAAAATCCACCATTAGCCACCCATTTCATACTGATATCCCAACCTGTTGCAAGTGATTTCTTAGATAATTCATAGTGATCACAAATTAAGCTCCTTTTCTCGATTAGACGCTTAGTTTACGAGAAAAACGCATTTAAAGATTTCCATATGAAAATCCACCATTAGCCACCCATTTCATAGTGATATCCCAACCTATTGCAAGTGATTTCTTAGATAATTCATAGTGATCACAAATTAAGCTCCTTTTCTCGATTAGACGCTTAGTTTACGAGATAAACGCATTTAAAGATTTCCATATGAAAATCCACCATTAGCCACCCATTTCATAGTGATATCTCAACCTATTGCAAGTGATTTCTTAGATAATTCATAGTGATCACAAATTAAGCTCCTTTTCTTGATTAGACGCTTAGTTTACGAGATAAACGCATTTAAAGATTTCCATATGAAAATCCACCATTAGCCACCCATTTCATAGTGATATCTCAACCTATTGCAAGTGATTTCTTAGATAATTCATAGTGATCACAAATTAAGCTCCTTTTCTCGATTAGACGCTTAGTTTACGAGATAAACGCATTTAAAGATTTCCATATGAAAATCCACCATTAGCCACCCATTTCATAGTGATATCTCAACCTATTGCAAGTGATTTCTTAGATAATTCATAGTGATCACAAATTAAGCTCCTTTTCTTGATTAGACGCTTAGTTTACGAGATAAACGCATTTAAAGATTTCCATATGAAAATCCACCATTAGCCACCCATTTCATAGTGATATCCCAACCTATTGCAAGTGATTTCTTAGATAATTCATAGTGATCACAAATTAAGCTCCTTTTCTTGATTAGACGCTTAGTTTACGAGATAAACGCATTTAAAGATTTCCATATGAAAATCCACCATTAGCCACCCATTTCATAGTGATATCCCAACCTATTGCAAGTGATTTCTTAAGTATTTTATAGTGATCACAAATTAAGCTCCTTTACTTGATTAGACGCTTAGTTTACGAGATAAACGCATTTAAAGATTTCCATATGAAAATCCACCATTAGCCACCCATTTCATAGTGATATCTCAACCTATTGCAAGTGATTTCTTAGATAATTCATAGTGATCACAAATTAAGCTCCTTTTCTCGATTAGACGCTTAGTTTACGAGATAAACGCATTTAAAGATTTCCATATGAAAATCCACCATTAGCCACCCATTTCATAGTGATATCTCAACCTATTGCAAGTGATTTCTTAGATAATTCATAGTGATCACAAATTAAGCTCCTTTTCTTGATTAGACGCTTAGTTTACGAGATAAACGCATTTAAAGATTTCCATATGAAAATCCACCATTAGCCACCCATTTCATAGTGATATCCCAACCTATTGCAAGTGATTTCTTAGATAATTCATAGTGATCACAAATTAAGCTCCTTTTCTTGATTAGACGCTTAGTTTACGAGATAAACGCATTTAAAGATTTCCATATGAAAATCCACCATTAGCCACCCATTTCATAGTGATATCCCAACCTATTGCAAGTGATTTCTTAGATATTCATAGTGATCACAAATTAAGCTCCTTTTCTCGATTAGACGCTTAGTTTACGAGATAAACGCATTTAAAGATTTCCATATGAAAATCCACCATTGGCCACCCATTTCATAGTGATATCTCAACCTATTGCAACTGATTTCTTAGATAATTCATAGTGATCACCAGGGCCAACACAAATATGCCTGGAAAAACTAAAAACATGCGCATTAGATAAGCACGAAAAACACTAAAAAATGCCTTTAAAACTGATAAAAAATTTACAAAAGATTTTGACTCGTAGTTAATTTTATTCACTGAATACATTTAATTTTTAATAAGAATTCATCACAAATAGTGGAAAATCAAATGGTTATTTTTTACATTACATTTTAAAGATTCCGAATTGATTAATTGAATAATTACTCTACTGTTAAAAATATTACATGTAGTTTTTTGACTAACAGGTCTGTATACATATTTCGGTAGTGCTGAATTCAATGGCGTACTTAAACTTTTAATTTATTATAAATGTTATGTATACGCCTTCACTTGAATTTTTGTCACATATTCATGATTTCCGTGATAAAAATCTTGTTCAATATTCTGTTTATGAATATATGTGATTATAAGAAGCTGTTGTGTGAAAGAAAAGATAATATTTTTATGGGAAAAACGGGAATTTTTTTCACATTTATATGGGAACATATGTTTCCAAGGTAGTTAGATAGTCCAACTTTTAGTATAATTTCCCAACGCTTTTTGTTTCAATATAAATAGTTTTTTCCGCAATGTTTTGCCATATTTGAAAAGTAAAACGCTAATTGACTTTTTCTCTTTTGAAGTACGCATTGCTTCAGCCTACTCACTCTTCCACTATTGACAACATGCAATGGATAAAACTGGTGGCAACGCAAAGTTAGGTAGTTAGGTAGGCGGACTGGATTCTTAGTACAAACATAAAACTATTATTACGATAATTTAGTACCGGAAAAAATACCTTAAAAAATACAGCCTTGGTAGAAGATATTAATTTATCAATAATAATTATTTAACAAAAGATAGGTGTTCCCCGTTGCAAAAAATTATATACACTATTTTTCAACCTTAAAGAAATAAACAAGTGTTGTCTATAATCCCAAAATTTATATGAAAAGTAAAAAAACATTACAAAAAAACCCTAAAAACTCCAAAATATGCTTTTATATGCATAAACCCCCAAAACATGCCGGCAGGGCTGTAATATGTATTTACATATGCAAGTATGCAATGCGTACTTTTGTTGGCCCTGGTGATCACAAATTAAGCTGCTTTTCTTGATTAGACGCTTAGTTTACGAGATAAACGCATTTAAAGATTTCCATATGAAAATCCACCATTAGCCACCCATTTCATAGTGATATCCCAACCTATTGCAAGTGATTTCTTAGATAATTCATAGTGATCACAAATTAAGCTCCTTTTCTTGATTAGACGCTTAGTTTACGAGATAAACGCATTTAAAGATTTCCATATGAAAATCCACCATTGGCCACCCATTTCATAGTGATATCCCAACCTATTGCAAGTGATTTCTTAAGTATTTTATAGTGATCACAAATTAAGCTCCTTTTCTTGATTAGACGCTTAGTTTACGAGATAAACGCATTTAAAGATTTCCATATGAAAATCCACCATTGGCCACCCATTTCATAGTGATATCTCAACCTATTGCAAGTGATTTCTTAGATAATTCATAGTGATCACAAATTAAGCTCCTTTTCTCGATTAGACGCTTAGTTTACGAGATAAACGCATTTAAAGATTTCCATATGAAAATCCACCATTAGCCACCCATTTCATAGTGATATCTCAACCTATTGCAAGTGATTTCTTAGATAATTCATAGTGATCACAAATTAAGCTGCTTTTCTTGATTAGACGCTTAGTTTACGAGATAAACGCATTTAAAGATTTCCATATGAAAATCCACCATTAGCCACCCATTTCATAGTGATATCCCAACCTATTGCAAGTGATTTCTTAGATAATTCATAGTGATCACAAATTAAGCTCCTTTTCTTGATTAGACGCTTAGTTTACGAGATAAACGCATTTAAAGATTTCCATATGAAAATCCACCATTGGCCACCCATTTCATAGTGATATCCCAACCTATTGCAAGTGATTTCTTAAGTATTTTATAGTGATCACAAATTAAGCTCCTTTTCTTGATTAGACGCTTAGTTTACGAGATAAACGCATTTAAAGATTTCCATATGAAAATCCACCATTGGCCACCCATTTCATAGTGATATCTCAACCTATTGCAAGTGATTTCTTAGATAATTCATAGTGATCACAAATTAAGCTCCTTTTCTCGATTAGACGCTTAGTTTACGAGATAAACGCATTTAAAGATTTCCATATGAAAATCCACCATTAGCCACCCATTTCATAGTGATATCTCAACCTATTGCAAGTGATTTCTTAGATAATTCATAGTGATCACAAATTAAGCTCCTTTGCTTGATTAGACGCTTAGTTTACGAGATAAACGCATTTAAAGATTTCCATATGAAAATCCACCATTAGCCACCCATTTCATAGTGATATCCCAACCTATTGCAAGTGATTTCTTAAGTATTTTATCGTGATCACAAATTAAGCTCCTTTTCTCGATTAGACGCTTAGTTTACGAGATAAACGCATTTAAAGATTTCCATATGAAAATCCACCATTGGCCACCCATTTCATAGTGATATCCCAACCTATTGCAAGTGATTTCTTAGATAATTCATAGTGATCACAAATTAAGCTCCTTTTCTTGATTAGACGCTTAGTTTACGAGATAAACGCATTTAAAGATTTCCATATGAAAATCCACCATTAGCCACCCTTTTTATAGTGATATCCCAACCTATTGCAAGTGATTTCTTAGATAATTCATAGTGATCACAAATTAAGCTCCTTTTCTCGATTAGACGCTTAGTTTACGAGATAAACGCATTTAAAGATTTCCATATGAAAATCCACCATTAGCCACCCATTTCATAATGATGTCCCAACCTATTGCAAGTGATTTCTTAGATAATTCATAGTGATCACAAATTAAGCTCCTTTTCTCGATTAGACGCTTAGTTTACGAGATAAACGCATTTAAAGATTTCCATATGAAAATCCACCATTAGCCACCCATTTCATAGTGATCACAAATTAAGCTCCTTTTCTTGATTAGACGCTTAGTTTACGAGATAAACGCATTTAAAGATTTCCATATGAAAATCCACCATTAGCCACCCATTTCATAGTGATATCTCAACCTATTGCAAGTGATTTCTTAGATAATTCATAGTGATCACAAATTAAGCTGCTTTTCTTGATTAGACGCTTAGTTTACGAGATAAACGCATTTAAAGATTTCCATATGAAAATCCACCATTAGCCACCCATTTCATAGTGATATCCCAACCTATTGCAAGTGATTTCTTAGATAATTCATAGTGATCACAAATTAAGCTCCTTTTCTTGATTAGACGCTTAGTTAACGAGATAAACGCATTTAAAGATTTCCATATGAAAATCCACCATTGGCCACCCATTTCATAGTGATATCCCAACCTATTGCAAGTGATTTCTTAAGTATTTTATAGTGATCACAAATTAAGCTCCTTTTTTCGATTAGACGCTTAGTTTACGAGATAAACGCATTTAAAGATTTCCATATGAAAATCCACCATTAGCCACCCATTTCATAATGATGTCCCAACCTATTGCAAGTGATTTCTTAGATAATTCATAGTGATCACAAATTAAGCTCCTTTTCTCGATTAGACGCTTAGTTTACGAGATAAACACATTTAACCCTCCGTCATACACATGGGTCTGGCCAGACCTTTTTCGATTTTAATTGTAATTTATATACATTAAAAATTTAGGTAAAGTCTTGAAACTTCTGGTACCCTCCTAAAATTCTATGGCCTATCGATGTATGAAATAATCGAGAAAAAAAATTAATAAATTAATAAATAAAAAAGTAAATATTGATGTACACATCACATTCGTAACACATGGGTCTGGCCAGACCCACATATATTTTCTATGAAAAATTACTAAGCTTGACCATTTTCGTTGGTATTTTTTGATAACAGCTGACTAAACTTTTTTTATTTGTTGAAGCACAAACAATATTGCGTGTTCTTGTTGGATACAAACACAATTTCGTGCTCTTGTTGGGCCCTCAAACAAAAAAACCTAGTGCTTATTCCTTGTGCCTTGTACCTTGTACCACCTGACTTGGTGTGTTTTAAATGAACGGTATTTTTTATGATCTCTGCCAATTGAGTTGTGATCGTTGAAATAATGTTACACCAGTTACATAAGTTTACGCGTTGTTTCTTAATTGTTTTAGTGCAAATTGAGCAAAATGATTGAAGAACTAGAATTTATTTATAATTTGCGACACCGCAGAGGTAAAAATGAAGAAGATTTTTACACGCGAATAGCAGAGGCATTAGCTACTGATTTAGAAAGTGAAAGAGCCGCTGAAGATGGCGGAGGATTTGGAGATCCATTCATGGACAACAACGACGATGATGATGCAGATTATGTGCCAAACGAAGAGGATATATCAGACATTGAAAATGAACTGGTCATTGAACCAAATGAAGTGTTTGGTAGTGACGACGGTGAAGAAGGTATAGAGCTACAAGGTGAACAACAAAAAGCTCCCGATGATTGTTTCTATGGTAAAGACGGAACAAAATGGGCAAAAATGCCCCGAATAGAGATATTCGCTTGCGTCTACACAATATTATGCATTTTCGAGCTGGACCAATGAAGAAAAATTCTATTTCAATTGAGGTGTTCAAGAAATTGTTTACACCAAACATTCAATTCATCATAATAAGTGAAACAAATCGTTATGGAAAAGATGAAGTAAATAAATGGAACACATCTAATGCCAATGAAAAACCAAAAGTTTGGAAAGTTGTGACCGAAAGTGAATTGGATGCATTCGTCGGAATTCTTTTAGCAGCTGGTGCTTCACATAATAATATGCAAAAGGTGCAGGATTTTTGGCATACAGAGCTGCGATGTTTTACCATCAATTCGTTGCGTTGACACGATATATTCGTTTTGATGAGGGTGTTTTAGCTGCATACCTGGAACTTAGTAGGATTAATTTTATATAAATAGCGTTTATAAACAGTATTTTTTTCATAAAAAAACACAAAATAACATAAACAAAACAAGTTTTTTCTCTTTTATTTTTCATTATATTATTTGTTCAATATTTTTACTTGTGCAGGTAGTTCAGTATAAGCTAAAAACAATAAATATAGAAAATCTACCTTTAAGGTATTAGATAACGGTAACGCTAATGAAATAATTTCAACAAAATAGCATCTATTCCATACAAATACATTGCAAATACATAGTGGGTCTGGCCAGACCCATGTGTTACGAATGTGACTATCGAAACATGTGTATGACGGAGGGTTAAAGATGTCCATATGAAAATCCACCATTAGCCACCCATTTCATAGTGATATCCCAAGTGATTTCTTAAGTATTTTATAGTGATCACAAATTAAGCTTCTTTTCTCGATTAGACGCTTAGTTTACGAGATAAACGCATTTAAAGATGTCCATATGAAAATCCACCATTAGCCACCCATTTCATAGTGATATCCCAACCTATTGCAATTGATTTCTTAAGTATTTTATAGTGATCACAAATTAAGCTCCTTTTCTCGATTAGACGCTTAGTTTACGAGATAAACGCATTTAAAGATTTCCATATGAAAATCCACCATTGGCCACCCATTTTATAGTGATATCCCAACCTATTGCAATTGGTTTCTTAGATAATTCATAGTGATCACAAATTAAGCTCTTTTTCTTGATTAGACGCTTAGTTTACGAGATAAACGCATTTAAAGATTTCCATATGAAAATCCACCATTAGCCACCCATTTCATAGTGATATCCCAACCTATTGCAAGTGATTTCTTAAGTATTTTATAGTGATCACAAATTAAGATCCTTTTTTCGATTAGACGCTTAGTTTACGAGATAAACGCATTTAAAGATTTCCATATGAAAATCCACCATTAGCCACCCATTTCATAGTGATATCCCAACCTATTGCAAGTGATTTCTTAAGTATTTCATAGTGATCACAAATTAAGCCCCTTTTCTTGATTAGACGCTTAGTTTACGAGATAAACGCATTTAAAGATTTCCATATGAAAATTCACCATTAGCTACCTATTTCATAGTGATATCCCAACCTATTGCAAGTGATTTCTTAAGTATTTTATAGTGATCACAAATTAAGCTCCTTTTCTTGATTAGACGCTTAGTTTACGAGATAAACGCATTTAAAGATTTCCATATGAAAATCCACCATTGGCCACCCATTTTATAGTGATATCCCAACCTATTGCAAGTGATTTCTTAAGTATTTTATCGTGATCACAAATTAAGCTCCTTTTCTCGATTAGACGCTTAGTTTACGAGATAAACGCATTTAAAGATTTCCATATGAAAATCCACCATTGGCCACCCATTTCATAGTGATATCCCAACCTATTGCAAGTGATTTCTTAGATAATTCATAGTGATCACAAATTAAGCTCCTTTTCTCGATTAGACGCTTAGTTTACGAGATAAACGCATTTAAAGATTTCCATATGAAAATCCACCATTAGCCACCCATTTCATAGTGATATCCCAACCTATTGCAAGTGATTTCTTAGATAATTCATAGTGATCACAAATTAAGCTCCTTTTCTCGATTAGACGCTTAGTTTACGAGATAAACGCATTTAAAGATTTCCATATGAAAATCCACCATTAGCCACCCATTTCGTAATGATGTCCCAACCTATTGCAAGTGATTTCTTAGATAATTCATAGTGATCACAAATTAAGCTCCTTTTCTCGATTAGACGCTTAGTTTACGAGATAAACGCATTTAAAGATTTCCATATGAAAATCCACCATTAGCCACCCATTTCATAGTGATATCTCAACCTATTGCAAGTGATTTCTTAAGTATTTTATGGTGATCACAAATTAAGCTCCTTTTCTTGATTAGACGCTTAGTTTACGAGATAAACGCATTTAAAGATTTCCATATGAAAATCCACCATTAGCCACCCATTTCATAGTGATATCCCAACCTATTGCAAGTGATTTCTTAGATAATTCATAGTGATCACAAATTAAGCTCCTTTTCTCGATTAGACGCTTAGTTTACGAGATAAACGCATTTAAAGATTTCCATATGAAAATCCACCATTGGCCACCCATTTCATAGTGATATCCCAACCTATTGCAAGTGATTTCTTAGATAATTCATAGTGATCACAAATTAAACTCCTTTTTTCGATTAGACGCTTAGTTTACGATAAACGCATTTAAAGATTTCCATATGAAAATCCACCATTAGCCACCCATTTCATTGTGGTATCCCAACCTATTGCAAGTGATTTCTTAAGTATTTTATAGTGATCACAAATTAAGCTCCTTTTCTTGATTAGACGCTTAGTTTACGAGATAAACGCATTTAAAGATTTCCATATGAAAATCCACCATTAGCCACCCATTTCATAGTGATATCCCAACCTATTGCAAGTGATTTCTTAGATAATTCATAGTGATCACAAATTAAGCTCCTTTTTTCGATTAGACGCTTAGTTTACGAGATAAACGCATTTAAAGATTTCCATATGAAAATCCACCATTGGCCACCCATTTCATAGTGATATCCCAACCTATTGCAAGTGATTTCTTAGATAATTCATAGTGATCACAAATTAAGCTCATTTTTTCGATTAGACGCTTAGTTTACGAGATAAACGCATTTAAAGATTTCTAAATTATTAGCCACCCATTTCATAGTGATATCCCAACCTATTGCAAGTGATTTCTTAGATAATTCATAGTGATCACAAATTAAGCTCCTTTTTTCGATTAGACGCTTAGTTTACGAGATAAACGCATTTAAAGATTTCCATATGAAAATCCACCATTGGCCACCCATTTCATAGTGATATCCCAACCTATTGCAAGTGATTTCTTAGATAATTCATAGTGATCACAAATTAAGCTCCTTTTCTTGATTAGACGCTTAGTTTACGAGATAAACGCATTTAAAGATTTCCATATGAAAATCCACCATTAGCCACCCATTTCATAGTGATATCCCAACCTATTGCAAGTGATTTCTTAGATAATTCATAGTGATCACAAATTAAGCTCCTTTTTTCGATTAGACGCTTAGTTTACGAGATAAACGCATTTAAAGATTTCCATATGAAAATCCACCATTGGCCACCCATTTCATAGTGATATCCCAACCTATTGTAAGTGATTTCTTAGATAATTCATAGTGATCACAAATTAAGCTCCTTTTTTCGATTAGACGATTAGTTTACGAGATAAACGCATTTAAAGATTTCCGTATGAAAATCCACCATTAGCCACCCATTTCATAGTGATATCCCAACCTATTGCAAGTGATTTCTTAGATAATTCATAGTGATCACAAATTAAGCTCCCTTTCTCGATTAGACGCTTAGTTTACGAGATAAACGCATTTAAAGATTTCCATATGAAAATCCACCATTAGCCACCCATTTCATAGTGATATCCCAACCTATTGCAAGTGATTTCTTAAGTATTTTATAGTGATCACAAATTAAGCTCCTTTTCTTGATTAGACGCTTAGTTTACGAGATAAACGCATTTAAAGATTTCCATATGAAAATCCACCATTAGCCACCCATTTCATAGTGATATCCCGACCTATTGCAAGTGATTTCTTAGATAATTCATAGTGATCACAAATTAAGCTCCTTTTCTTGATTAGACGCTTAGTTTACGAGGTAAACGAATTTAAAGATTTCCATATGAAAATCCACCATTGGCCACCCATTTCATAGTGATATCCCAACCTATTGCAAGTGATTTCTTAAGTATTTTATAGTGATCACAAATTAAGCTCCTTTTCTTGATTAGACGCTTAGTTTACGAGATAAACGCATTTATAGATTTCCATATGAAAATCAACCATTAGCCACCCGTTTCATAGTGATATCCCAACCTATTGCAAGTGATTTCTTAGATAATTCATAGTGATCACAAATTAAGCACCTTTTCTCGATTAGACGCTTAGTTTACGAGATAAACGCATTTAAAGATTTCCATATGAAAATCCACCATTGGCCACCCATTTCATAGTGATATCCCAACCTATTGCAAGTGATTTCTTAAGTATTTTATAGTGATCACAAATTAAGCTCCTTTTCTTGATTAGACGCTTAGTTTACGAGATAAACGCATTTAAAGATTTCCATATGAAAATCCACCATTAGCCACCCATTTCATAGTGATATCCCAACCTATTGCAAGTGATTTCTTAGATAATTCATAGTGATCACAAATTAAGCTCCTTTTCTCGATTAGACGCTTAGTTTACGAGATAAACGCATTTAAAGATTTCCATATGAAAATCCACCATTGGCCACCCATTTCATAGTGATATCCCAACCTATTGCAAGTGATTTCTTAGATAATTCATAGTGATCACAAATTAAGCTCCTTTTCTCGATTAGACGCTTAGTTTACGAGATAAACGCATTTAAAGATTTCCATATGAAAATCCACCATTGGCCACCCATTTCATAGTGATATCCCAACCTATTGCAAGTGATTTCTTAGATAATTCATAGTGATCACAAATTAAGCTCCTTTTCTTGATTAGACGCTTAGTTTACGAGATAAACGCATTTAAAGATTTCCATATGAAAATCCACCATTAGCCACCCATTTCATAGTGATATCCCGACCTATTGCAAGTGATTTCTTAGATAATTCATAGTGATCACAAATTAAGCTCCTTTTCTTGATTAGACGCTTAGTTTACGAGGTAAACGAATTTAAAGATTTCCATATGAAAATCCACCATTGGCCACCCAAATTAACACAAATTAAGCTCCTTTTCTCGATTAGACGCTTAGTTTACGAGATAAACGCATTTAAAGATTTCCATATGAAAATCCACCATTGGCCACCCATTTCATAGTGATATCCCGACCTATTGCAAGTAATTTCTTAGATAATTCATAGTGATCACAAATTAAGCTCCTTTTCTTGATTAGACGCTTAGTTTACGAGATAAACGCATTTAAAGATTTCCATATGAAAATCCACCATTGGCCACCCATTTTATAGTGATATCCCAACCTATTGCAAGTGATTTCTTAAGTATTTTATAGTGATCACAAATTAAGCTCCTTTTCTTGATTAGACGCTTAGTTTACGAGATAAACGCATTTAAAGATTTCCATATGAAAATCCACCATTGGCCACCCATTTCATAGTGATATCCCGACCTATTGCAAGTAATTTCTTAGATAATTCATAGTAATCACAAATTAAGCTCCTTTTCTTGATTAGACGCTTAGTTTACGAGATAAACGCATTTAAAGATTTCCATATGAAAATCCACCATTAGCTACCCATTTCATAGTGATATCCCAACCTATTGCAAGTGATTTCTTAAGTATTTTATAGTGATCACAAATTAAGCTCCTTTTCTTGATTAGACGCTTAGTTTACGAGATAAACGCATTTAAAGATTTCCATATGAAAATCCACCATTGGCCACCCATTTCATAGTGATATCCCGACCTATTGCAAGTGATTTCTTAGATAATTCATAGTGATCACAAATTAAGCTCCTTTTCTTGATTAGACTCTTAGTTTACGAGGTAAACGAATTTAAAGATTTCCATATGAAAATCCACCATTGGCCACCCAAATTAACACAAATTAAGCTCCTTTTCTCGATTAGACGCTTAGTTTACGAGATAAACGCATTTAAAGATTTCCATATGAAAATCCACCATTAGCCACCCATTTCATAGTGATATCCCAACCTATTGCAAGTGATTTCTTAAGTATTTTATAGTGATCACAAATTAAGCTCCTTTTCTCGATTAGACGCTTAGTTTACGAGATAAACGCATTTAAAGATTTCCATATGAAAATCCACCATTAGCCACCCATTTCATAGTGATATCCCAACCTATTGCAAGTGATTTCTTAAGTATTTTATAGTGATCACAAATTAAGCTCCTTTTCTTGATTAGACGCTTAGTTTACGAGATAAACACATTTAAAGATTTCCATATGAAAATCCACCATTAGCCACCCATTTCATAGTGATATCCCAACCTATTGCAAGTGATTTCTTAGATAATTCATAGTGATCACAAATTAAGCTCCTTTTCTTGATTAGACGCTTAGTTTACGAGATAAACGCATTTAAAGATTTCCATATGAAAATCCACCATTGGCCACTCATTTCATAGTGATATCCCAACCTATTGCAAGTGATTTCTTAGATAATTCATAGTGATCACAAATTTCTTAAGTATTTTATAGTGATCACAAATTAAGCTCCTTTTCTTGATTAGACGCTTTGTTTACGAGATAAACGAATTTAAAGATTTCCATATGAAAATCCACCATTGGCCACCCATTTCATAGTGATTTCCCAACCTATTGCAAGTGATTTCTTAGATAATTCATAGTGATCACAAATTAAGCTCCTTTTCTCGATTAGACGCTTAGTTTACGAGATAAACGCATTTAAAGATTTCCATATGAAAATCCACCATTGGCCAACCATTTCATAGTGATATCCCAACCTATTGCAAGTGATTTCTTAAGTATTTTATAGTGATCACAAATTAAGCTCCTTTTCTCGACTAGACGCTTAGTTTACGAGATAAACGCATTTAAAGATTTCCATATGAAAATCCACCATTAGCCACCCATTTCATAGTGATATATCCCAACCTATTACAAGTAATTTCTTAGATAATTCATAGTGATCACAAATTAAGCTCCTTTTCTCGATTAGACGCTTAGTTTACGAGATAAACGCATTTAAAGATTTCCATATGAAAATCCACCATTGGCCACCCATTTCATAGTGATATCCCAACCTATTGCAAGTGATTTCTTAGATAATTCATAGTGATCACAAATTAAGCTTCTTTTCTCGATTAGACGCTTAGTTTACGAGATAAACGCATTTAAAGATTTCCATATGAAAATCCACCATTAGCCACCCATTTCATAGTGATATCCCAACCTATTGCAAGTGATTTCTTAGATAATTCATAGTGATCACAAATTAAGCTCCTTTTCTCGATTAGACGCTTAGTTTACGAGATAAACGCATTTAAAGATTTCCATATGAAAATCCACCATTGGCCACCCATTTTATAGTGATATCCCAACCTATTGCAATTGATTTCTTAAGTATTTTATAGTGATCACAAATTAAGCTCCTTTTCTCGATTAGACGCTTAGTTTACGAGATAAACGCATTTAAAGGTTTCCATATGAAAATCCACCATTGGCCACCCATTTTATAGTGATATCCCAACCTATTGCAATTGGTTTCTTAGATAATTCATAGTGATCACAAATTAAGCTCTTTTTCTTGATTAGACGCTTAGTTTACGAGATAAACGAATTTAAAGATTTCCATATGAAAATCCACCATTGGCCACCCATTTCATAGTGATTTCCCAACCTATTGCAAGTGATTTCTTAGATAATTCATAGTGATCACAAATTAAGCTCCTTTTCTCGATTAGACGCTTAGTTTACGAGATAAACGCATTTAAAGATTTCCATATGAAAATCCACCATTGGCCAACCATTTCATAGTGATATCCCAACCTTGCAAGTGATTTCTTAAGTATTTTATAGTGATCACAAATTAAGCTTATATTCTCGATTAGACGCTTAGTTTACGAGATAAACGCATTTAAAGATTTCCATATGAAAATCCACCATTAGCCACCCATTTTATAGTGATTTCCCAACCTATTGCAAGTGATTTCTTAGATAATTCATAGTGATCACAAATTAAGCTCCTTTTCTCGATTAGACGCTTAGTTTACGAGATAAACGCATTTAAAGATTTCCATATGAAAATCCACCATTGGCCAACCATTTCATAGTGATATCCCAACCTATTGCAAGTGATTTCTTAAGTATTTTATAGCGATCACAAATTAAGCTCCTTTTCTCGACTAGACGCTTAGTTTACGAGATAAACGCATTTAAAGATTTCCATATGAAAATCCACCATTAGCCACCCATTTCATAGTGATATATCCCAACCTATTGCAAGTGATTTCTTAGATAATTCATAGTGATCACAAATTAAGCTCCTTTTCTCGATTAGACGCTTAGTTTACGAGATAAACGCATTTAAAGATTTCCATATGAAAATCCACCATTGGCCACCCATTTTATAGTGATATCCCAACCTATTGCAATTGATTTCTTAAGTATTTTATAGTGATCACAAATTAAGCTCCTTTTCTCGATTAGACGCTTAGTTTACGAGATAAACGCATTTAAAGATTTCCATATGAAAATCCACCATTGGCCACCCATTTCATAGTGATATCCCAACCTATTGCAAGTGATTTCTTAGATAATTCATAGTGATCACAAATTAAGCTCCTTTTCTTGATTAGACGCTTAGTTTACGAGATAAACGCATTTAAAGATTTCCATATGAAAATCCACCATTGGCCACCCATTTCATAGTGATATCCCAACCTATTGCAAGTGATTTCTTAGATAATTCATAGTGATCACAAATTAAGCTCCTTTTCTCGATTAGACGCTTAGTTTACAAGATAAACGCATTTATAGATTTCCATATGAAAATCCACCATTGGCCACCCATTTTATAGTGATATCCCAACCTATTGCAAGTGATTTCTTAAGTATTTTATAGTGATCACAAATTAAGCTCCTTTTCTTGATTAGACGCTTAGTTTACGAGATAAACGCATTTAAAGATTTCCATATGAAAATCCACAATTGGCCAACCATTTCATAGTGATATCCCAACCTATTGCAAGTGATTTCTTAGATAATTCATAGTGATCACAAATTAAGCTCCTTTTCTTGATTAGACGCTTAGTTTACGAGATAAACGCATTTAAAGATTTCCATATGAAAATCCACCATTAGCCACCCATTTCATAGTGATATCCCAACCTATTGCAAGTGATTTCTTAGATAATTCATAGTGATCACAAATTAAGCTCCTTTTCTTGATTAGACGCTTAGTTTACGAGATAAACGCATTTAAAGATTTCCATATGAAAATCCACCATTGGCCACCCATTTTATAGTGATATCCCAACCTATTGCAAGTGATTTCTTAAGTATTTTATAGTGATCACAAATTAAGCTCCTTTTCTTGATTAGACGCTTAGTTTACGAGATAAACGCATTTAAAGATTTCCATATGAAAATCCACCATTGGCCACTCATTTCATAGTGATATCCCAACCTATTGCAAGTGATTTCTTAGATAATTCATAGTGATCACAAATTTCTTAAGTATTTTATAGTGATCACAAATTAAGCTCCTTTTCTTGATTAGACGCTTTGTTTACGAGATAAACGCATTTAAAGATTTCCATATGAAAATCCACCATTGGCCACACATTGTATAGTGATATCCCAACCTATTGCAAGTGATTTCTTAGATAATTCATAGTGATCACAAATTAAGCTCCTTTTCTCGATTAGACGCTTAGTTTACGAGATAAACGCATTTAAAGATTTCCATATGAAAATCCACCATTAGCCACCCATTTCATAGTGATATCCCAACCTATTGCAAGTGATTTCTTAAGTATTTTATAGTGATCACAAATTAAGCTCCTTTTCTTGATTAGACGCTTAGTTTACGAGATAAACGCATTTAAAGATTTCCATATGAAAATCCACCATTGGCCACCCATTTCATAGTGATATCCCAACCTATTGCAAGTGATTTCTTAAGTATTTTATAGTGATCACAAATTAAGCTCCCTTTCTCGATTAGACGCTTAGTTTACGAGATAAACGCATTTAAAGATTTCCATATGAAAATCCACCATTAGCCACCCATTTCATAGTGATATCCCAACCTATTGCAAGTGATTTCTTAAGTATTTTATAGTGATCACAAATTAAGCTCCTTTTTTCGATTAGACGCTTAGTTTACGAGATAAACGCATTTAAAGATTTCCATATGAAAATCCACCATTAGCCACCCATTTCATAGTGATATCCCAACCTATTGCAAGTGATTTCTTAAGCATTTAAAGATTTCCATATGAAAATCCACCATTGGCTACCCATTTCATAGTGATATCCCAACCTATTGCAAGTGATTTCTTAAGCATTTTATAGTGATCACAAATTAAGCTCCTTTTCTTGATTAGACGCTTAGTTTACGAGATAAACGCATTTAAAGATTTCCATATGAAAATCCACCATTAGCCACCCATTTCATAGTGATATCCCAACCTATTGCAAGTGATTTCTTAAGTATTTTATAGTGATCACAAATTAAGCTCCTTTTCTCGACTAGACGCTTAGTTTACGAGATAAACGCATTTAAAGATTTCCATATGAAAATCCACCATTGGCTACCCATTTCATAGTGATATCCCAACCTATTGCAAGTGATTTCTTAAGCATTTTATAGTGATCACAAATTAAGCTCCTTTTCTTGATTAGACGCTTAGTTTACGAGATAAACGCATTTAAAGATTTCCATATGAAAATCCACCATTGGCTACCCATTTCATAGTGATATCCCAACCTATTGCAAGTGATTTCTTAAGCATTTTATAGTGATCACAAATTAAGCTCCTTTTCTTGATTAGACGCTTAGTTTACGAGATAAACGCATTTAAAGATTTCCATATGGAAATCCACCATTGGCCACCCATTTCATAGTGATATCCCAACCTATTGCAAGTGATTTCTTAAGTATTTTATAGTGATCACAAATTAAGCTCCTTTTCTTGATTAGACGCTTAGTTTACGAGATAAACGCATTTAAAGATTTCCATATGAAAATCCACCATTAGCCACCCATTTCATAGTGATATCCCAACCTATTGCAAGTGATTTCTTAAGTATTTTATAGTGATCACAAATTAAGCTCCTTTTCTTGATTAGACGCTTAGTTTACGAGATAAACGCATTTAAAGATTTCCATATGAAAATCCACCATTAGCCACCCATTTCATAGTGATATATCCCAACCTATTACAAGTAATTTCTTAGATAATTCATAGTGATCACAAATTAAGCTCCTTTTCTCGATTAGACGCTTAGTTTACGAGATAAACGCATTTAAAGATTTCCATATGAAAATCCACCATTGGCCACCCATTTCATAGTGATATCCCAACCTATTGCAAGTGATTTCTTAGATAATTTATAGTGATCACAAATTAAGCTTCTTTTCTCGATTAGACGCTTAGTTTACGAGATAAACGCATTTAAAGATTTCCATATGAAAATCCACCATTAGCCACCCATTTCATAGTGATATCCCAACCTATTGCAAGTGATTTCTTAGATAATTCATAGTGATCACAAATTAAGCTCCTTTTCTCGATTAGACGCTTAGTTTACGAGATAAACGCATTTAAAGATTTCCATATGAAAATCCACCATTGGCCACCCATTTTATAGTGATATCCCAACCTATTGCAATTGATTTCTTAAGTATTTTATAGTGATCACAAATTAAGCTCCTTTTCTCGATTAGACGCTTAGTTTACGAGATAAACGCATTTAAAGATTTCCATATGAAAATCCACCATTGGCCACCCATTTTATAGTGATATCCCAACCTATTGCAATTGGTTTCTTAGATAATTCATAGTGATCACAAATTAAGCTCTTTTTCTTGATTAGACGCTTAGTTTACGAGATAAACGAATTTAAAGATTTCCATATGAAAATCCACCATTGGCCACCCATTTCATAGTGATTTCCCAACCTATTGCAAGTGATTTCTTAGATAATTCATAGTGATCACAAATTAAGCTCCTTTTCTCGATTAGACGCTTAGTTTACGAGATAAACGCATTTAAAGATTTCCATATGAAAATCCACCATTGGCCACCCATTTTATAGTGATATCCCAACCTATTGCAATTGATTTCTTAGATAATTCATAGTGATCACAAATTAAGCTCTTTTTCTTGATTAGACGCTTAGTTTACGAGATAAACGAATTTAAAGATTTCCATATGAAAATCCACCATTGGCCAACCATTTCATAGTGATATCCCAACCTATTGCAAGTGATTTCTTAGATAATTCATAGTGATCACAAATTAAGCTCTTTTTCTTGATTAGACGCTTAGTTTACGAGATAAACGCATTTAAAGATTTCCATATGAAAATCCACCATTGGCCAACCATTTCATAGTGATATCCCAACCTTGCAAGTGATTTCTTAATTATTTTATAGTGATCACAAATTAAGCTTATATTCTCGATTAGACGCTTAGTTTACGAGATAAACGCATTTAAAGATTTCCATATGAAAATCCACCATTAGCCACCCATTTCATAGTGATATCCCAACCTATTGCAATTGATTTCTTAGATAATTCATAGTGATCACAAATTAAGCTCTTTTTCTTGATTAGACGCTTAGTTTACGAGATAAACGAATTTAAAGATTTCCATATGAAAATCCACCATTGGCCACCCATTTTATAGTGATTTCCCAACCTATTGCAAGTGATTTCTTAGATAATTCATAGTGATCACAAATTAAGCTCCTTTTCTCGATTAGACGCTTAGTTTACGAGATAAACGCATTTAAAGATTTCCATATGAAAATCCACCATTGGCCAACCATTTCATAGTGATATCCCAACCTATTGCAAGTGATTTCTTAAGTATTTTATAGCGATCACAAATTAAGCTCCTTTTCTCGACTAGACGCTTAGTTTACGAGATAAACGCATTTAAAGATTTCCATATGAAAATCCACCATTGGCCACACATTGTATAGTGATATCCCAACCTATTGCAAGTGATTTCTTAGATAATTCATAGTGATCACAAATTAAGCTCCTTTTCTCGATTAGACGCTTAGTTTACGAGATAAACGCATTTAAAGATTTCCATATGAAAATCCACCATTAGCCACCCATTTCATAGTGATATCCCAACCTATTGCAAGTGATTTCTTAAGTATTTTATAGTGATCACAAATTAAGCTCCTTTTCTTGATTAGACGCTTAGTTTACGAGATAAACGCATTTAAAGATTTCCATATGAAAATCCACCATTAGCTACCCATTTCATAGTGATATCCCAACCTATTTCAAGTGATTTCTTAAGTATTTTATAGTGATCACAAATTAAGCTCCTTTTCTTGATTAGACGCTTAGTTTACGAGATAAACGCATTTAAAGATTTCCATATGAAAATCCACCATTTGCCACCCATTTCATAGTGATATCCCAACCTATTGCAAGTGATTTCTTAGATAATTCATAGTGATCACAAATTAAGCTCCTTTTCTTGATTAGACGCTTAGTTTACGAGGTAAACGAATTTAAAGATTTCCATATGAAAATCCACCATTGGCCACCCAAATTAACACAAATTAAGCTCCTTTTCTCGATTAGACGCTTAGTTTACGAGATAAACGCATTTAAAGATTTCCATATGAAAATCCACCATTGGCCACCCATTTCATAGTGATATCCCGACCTATTGCAAGTGATTTCTTAGATAATTCATAGTGATCACAAATTAAGCTCCTTTTCTTGATTAGACGCTTAGTTTACGAGATAAACGCATTTAAAGATTTCCATATGAAAATCCACCATTGGCCACCCATTTCATAGTGATATCCCGACCTATTGCAAGTGATTTCTTAAGTATTTTATAGTGATCACAAATTAAGCTCCTTTTCTTGATTAGACGCTTAGTTTACGAGATAAACGCATTTAAAGATTTCCATATGAAAATCCACCATTGGCCACCCATTTTATAGTGATATCCCAACTTATTGCAAGTGATTTCTTAAGTATTTTATAGTGATCACAAATTAAGCTCCTTTTCTCGATTAGACGCTTAGTTTACGAGATAAACGTAAGCCACCCATTTCATAGTGATATCCCAACCTATTGCAAGTGATTTCTTAGATAATTCATAGTGATCACAAATTAAGCTCCTTTTCTCGATTAGACGCTTAGTTTACGAGATAAACGCATTTAAAGATTTCCATATGAAAATCCACCATTAGCCACCCATTTCATAGTGATATCCCAACCTATTGCAAGTGATTTCTTAAGTATTTTATAGTGATCACAAATTAAGCTCCTTTTCTTGATTAGACGCTTAGTTTACGAGATAAACACATTTAAAGATTTCCATATGAAAATCCACCATTGGCTACCCATTTCATAGTGATATCCCAACCTATTGCAATTGATTTCTTAAGTATTTTATAGTGATCACAAATTAAGCTCCTTTTCTTGATTAGACGCTTAGTTTACGAGATAAACGCATTTAAAGATTTCCATATGAAAATCCACCATTAGCCACCCATTTCATAGTGATATCCCGACCTATTGCAAGTGATTTCTTAGATAATTCATAGTGATCACAAATTAAGCTCCTTTTCTCGATTAGACGCTTAGTTTACGAGATAAACGCATTTAAAGATTTCCATATGAAAATCCACCATTGGCCAACCATTTCATAGTGATATCCCAACCTATTGCAAGTGATTTCTTAAGTATTTTATAGTGACCACAAATTAAGCTCCTTTTGTTGATTAGACGCTTAGTTTACGAGATAAACGCATTTAAAGATTTCCATATGAAAATCCACCATTAGCCACCCATTTCATAGTGATATCCCAACCTATTGCAAGTGATTTCTTAGATAATTCATAGTGATCACAAATTAAGCTCCTTTTCTCGATTAGACGCTTAGTTTACGAGATAAACGCATTTAAAGATTTCCATATGAAAATCCACCATTAGCCACCCATTTCATAGTGATATCCCAACCTATTGCAAGTGATTTCTTAAGTATTTTATAGTGATCACAAATTAAGCTCCTTTTCTTGATTAGACGCTTAGTTTACGAGATAAACGCATTTAAAGATTTCCATATGAAAATCCACCATTGGCTACCCATTTCATAGTGATATCCCAACCTATTGCAAGTGATTTCTTAAGTATTTTATAGTGATCACAAATTAAGCTCCTTTTCTCGATTAGACGCTTAGTTTACGAGATAAACGCATTTAAAGATTTCCATATGAAAATCCACCATTGGCCACCCATTTCATAGTGATATCCCAACCTATTGCAAGTGATTTCTTAGATAATTCATAGTGATCACAAATTAAGCTCCTTTTCTCGATTAGACGCTTAGTTTACGAGATAAACGCATTTAAAGATTTCCATATGAAAATCCACCATTGGCCACCCATTTTATAGTGATATCCCAACCTATTGCAATTGATTTCTTAAGTATTTTATAGTGATCACAAATTAAGCTCCTTTTCTCGATTAGACGCTTAGTTTACGAGATAAACGCATTTAAAGATTTCCATATGAAAATCCACCATTGGCCACCCATTTCATAGTGATATCCCAACCTATTGCAAGTGATTTCTTAGATAATTCATAGTGATCACAAATTAAGCTCCTTTTCTTGATTAGACGCTTAGTTTACGAGATAAACGCATTTAAAGATTTCCATATGAAAATCCACCATTGGCCACCCATTTCACCATAGTGATATCCCAACCTATTGCAAGTGATTTGTTAGATAATTCATAGTGATCACAAATTAAGCTCCTTTTCTCGATTAGACGCTTAGTTTACGAGATAAACGCATTTAAAGATTTCCATATGAAAATCCACCATTGGCCACCCATTTCATAGTGATATCCCAACCTATTGCAAGTGATTTCTTAAGTATTTTATAGTGATCACAAATTAAGCTCCTTTTCTCGATTAGACGCTTAGTTTACGAGATAAACGCATTTAAAGATTTCCATATGAAAATCCACCATTAGCCACCCATTTCATAGTGATATCCCAACCTACTGCAAGTGATTTCTTAGATAATTCATAGTGATCACAAATTAAGCTCCTTTTCTTGATTAGACACTTAGTTTACGAGATAAACGCATTTAAAGATTTCCATATGAAAATCCACCATTAGCCACCCATTTCATAGTGATATCCCGACCTATTGCAAGTGATTTCTTAGATAATTGATAGTGATCACAAATTAAGCTCCTTTTCTTGATTAGACGCTTAGTTTAAGAGATAAACGCATTTAAAGATTTCCATATGAAAATCCACCATTAGCTACCCATTTCATAGTGATATCCCAACCTATTGCAAGTGATTTCTTAAGTATTTTATAGTGATCACAAATTAAGCTCCTTTTCTCGATTAGACGCTTAGTTTACGAGATAAACGCATTTAAAGATTTAAATATGATAAACGCATTTAAAGATTTCCATATGAAAATCCACCATTAGCCACCCATTTCATAGTGATATCCCGACCTATTGCAAGTGATTTCTTAGATAATTCATAGTGATCACAAATTAAGCTCCTTTTCTTGATTAGACGCTTAGTTTACGAGATAAACGCATTTAAAGATTTCCATATGAAAATCCACCATTGGCCACCCATTTCATAGTGATATCCCAACCTATTGCAAGTGATTTCTTAAGTATTTTATAGTGATCACAAATTAAGCTCCTTTTCTTGATTAGACGCTTAGTTTACGAGATAAACGCATTTAAAGATTTCCATATGAAAATCCACCATTAGCCACCCATTTCATAGTGATATCCCAACCTATTGCAAGTGATTTCTTAAGTATTTTATAGTGATCACAAATTAAGCTCCTTTTCTTGATTAGACGCTTAGTTTACGAGATAAACGCATTTAAAGATTTCCATATGAAAATCCACCATTGGCCACCCATTTCATAGTAATATCCCAACCTATTGCAAGTGATTTCTTAGATAATTTATAGTGATCACAAATTAAGCTCCTTTTCTTGATTAGACGCTTAGTTTACGAGATAAACGCATTTAAAGATTTCCATATGAAAATCCACCATTGGCCACCCATTTCATAGTGATATCCCAACCTATTGCAAGTGATTTCTTAAGTATTTTATAGTGATCACAAATTAAGCTCCTTTTCTCGATTAGACGCTTAGTTTACGAGATAAACGCATTTAAAGATTTAAATATGATAAACGCATTTAAAGATTTCCATATGAAAATCCACCATTAGCCACCCATTTCATAGTGATATCCCGACCTATTGCAAGTGATTTCTTAGATAATTCATAGTGATCACAAATTAAGCTCCTTTTCTTGATTAGACGCTTAGTTTACGAGATAAACGCATTTAAAGATTTCCATATGAAAATCCACCATTGGCCACCCATTTCATAGTGATATCCCAACCTATTGCAAGTGATTTCTTAAGTATTTTATAGTGATCACAAATTAAGCTCCTTTTCTTGATTAGACGCTTAGTTTACGAGATAAACGCATTTAAAGATTTCCATATGAAAATCCACCATTAGCCACCCATTTCATAGTGATATCCCAACCTATTGCAAGTGATTTCTTAAGTATTTTATAGTGATCACAAATTAAGCTCCTTTTCTTGATTAGACGCTTAGTTTACGAGATAAACGCATTTAAAGATTTCCATATGAAAATCCACCATTGGCCACCCATTTCATAGTAATATCCCAACCTATTGCAAGTGATTTCTTAGATAATTTATAGTGATCACAAATTAAGCTCCTTTTCTTGATTAGACGCTTAGTTTACGAGATAAACGCATTTAAAGATTTCCATATGAAAATCCACCATTGGCCACCCATTTCATAGTGATATCCCAACCTATTGCAAGTGATTTCTAAAGTATTTTATAGTGATCACAAATTAAGCTCCTTTTCTCGATTAGACGCTTAGTTTACGAGATAAACGCATTTAAAGATTTAAATATGATAAACGCATTTAAAGATTTCCATATGAAAATCCACCATTAGCCACCCATTTCATAGTGATATCCCGACCTATTGCAAGTGATTTCTTAGATAATTCATAGTGATCACAAATTAAGCTCCTTTTCTTGATTAGACGCTTAGTTTACGAGATAAACGCATTTAAAGATTTCCATATGAAAATCCACCATTGGCCACCCATTTCATAGTGATATCCCAACCTATTGCAAGTGATTTCTTAAGTATTTTATAGTGATCACAAATTAAGCTCCTTTTCTTGATTAGACGCTTAGTTTACGAGATAAACGCATTTAAAGATTTCCATATGAAAATCCACCATTAGCCACCCATTTCATAGTGATATCCCAACCTATTGCAAGTGATTTCTTAAGTATTTTATAGTGATCACAAATTAAGCTCCTTTTCTTGATTAGACGCTTAGTTTACGAGATAAACGCATTTAAAGATTTCCATATGAAAATCCACCATTGGCCACCCATTTCATAGTAATATCCCAACCTATTGCAAGTGATTTCTTAGATAATTTATAGTGATCACAAATTAAGCTCCTTTTCTTGATTAGACGCTTAGTTTACGAGATAAACGCATTTAAAGATTTCCATATGAAAATCCACCATTGGCCACCCATTTCATAGTGATATCCCAACCTATTGCAAGTGATTTCTTAAGTATTTTATAGTGATCACAAATTAAGCTCCTTTTCTCGATTAGACGCTTAGTTTACGAGATAAACGCATTTAAAGATTTAAATATGATAAACGCATTTAAAGATTTCCATATGAAAATCCACCATTAGCCACCCATTTCATAGTGATATCCCGACCTATTGCAAGTGATTTCTTAGATAATTCATAGTGATCACAAATTAAGCTCCTTTTCTTGATTAGACGCTTAGTTTACGAGATAAACGCATTTAAAGATTTCCATATGAAAATCCACCATTGGCCACCCATTTCATAGTGATATCCCAACCTATTGCAAGTGATTTCTTAAGTATTTTATAGTGATCACAAATTAAGCTCCTTTTCTTGATTAGACGCTTAGTTTACGAGATAAACGCATTTAAAGATTTCCATATGAAAATCCACCATTAGCCACCCATTTCATAGTGATATCCCAACCTATTGCAAGTGATTTCTTAAGTATTTTATAGTGATCACAAATTAAGCTCCTTTTCTTGATTAGACGCTTAGTTTACGAGATAAACGCATTTAAAGATTTCCATATGAAAATCCACCATTGGCCACCCATTTCATAGTAATATCCCAACCTATTGCAAGTGATTTCTTAGATAATTTATAGTGATCACAAATTAAGCTCCTTTTCTTGATTAGACGCTTAGTTTACGAGATAAACGCATTTAAAGATTTCCATATGAAAATCCACCATTGGCCAACCATTTCATAGTGATATCCCAACCTATTGCAAGTGATTTCTTAGATAATTCATAGTGATCACAAATTAAGCTCCTTTTCTTGATTAGACGCTTAGTTTACGAGATAAACGCATTTAAAGATTTCCATATGAAAATCCACCATTGGCCACCCATTTCATAGTGATATCCCAACCTATTGCAAGTGATTTCTTAGATAATTCATAGTGATCACAAATTAAGCTCCTTTTCTCGATTAGACGCTTAGTTTACGAGATAAACGCATTTAAAGACTTCCATATGAAAATCCACCATTGGCCACCCATTTCATAGTGATATCCCAACCTATTGCAAGTGATTTCTTAGATAATTCATAGTGATCACAAATTAAGCTCCTTTTCTCGATTAGACGCTTAGTTTACGAGATAAACGCATTTAAAGATTTCCATATGAAAATCCACCATTGGCCACCCATTTCATAGTGATATCCCAACCTATTGCAAGTGATTTTTTAAGTATTTTATAGTGATCACAAATTAAGCTCCTTTTCTCGATTAGACGCTTAGTTTACGAGATAAACGCATTTAAAGATTTCCATATGAAAATCCACCATTGGCCACCTATTTTATAGTGATATCCCAACATATTGCAAGTGATTTCTTAAGTATTTTATAGTGATAACAAATTAAGCTCCTTTTCTTGATTAGACGCTTAGTTTACGAGATAAACGCATTTAAAGATTTCCATATGAAAATCCACCATTGGCCACCCATTTCATAATGATATCCCAACCTATTGCAAGTGATTTCTTAGATAATTCATAGTGATCACAAATTAAGCTCCTTTTCTCGATTAGACGCTTAGTTTACGAGATAAACGCATTTAAAGATTTCCATATGAAAATCCACCATTGGCCACCCATTTCATAGTGATATCCCAACCTATTGCAAGTGATTTCTTAAGTATTTTATAGTGATCACAAATTAAGCTCCTTTTCTCGATTAGACGCTTAGTTTACGAGATAAACGCATTTAAAGATTTCCATATGAAAATCCACCATTAGCCACCCATTTCATAGTGATATCCCAACCTATTTCAAGTGATTTCTTAGATAATTCATAGTGATCACAAATTAAGCTCCTTTTCTCGATTAGACGCTTAGTTTACGAGATAAACGCATTTAAAGATTTCCATATGAAAATCCACCATTGGCCACCCATTTCATAGTGATATCCCAACCTATTGCAAGTGATTTCTTAAGTATTTTATAGTGATCACAAATTAAGCTCCTTTTCTCGATTAGACGCTTAGTTTACGAGATAAACGCATTTAAAGATTTCCATATGAAAATCCACCATTAGCCACCCATTTCATAGTGATATCCCAACCTATTTCAAGTGATTTCTTAGATAATTCATAGTGATCACAAATTAAGCTCCTTTTCTCGATTAGACGCTTAGTTTACGAGATAAACGCATTTAAAGATTTCCACATGAAGATCCACCATTAGCTACCCATTTCATAGTGATATCCCAACCTATTGCAAGTGATTTCTTAAGTATTTTATAGTGATCACAAATTAAGCTCCTTTTCTTGATTAGACGCTTAGTTTACGAGATAAACGCATTTAAAGATTTCCATATGAAAATCCACCATTAGCCACCCATTTCATAGTGATATCCCAACCTATTGCAAGTGATTTCTAAGATAATTCATAGTGATCACAAATTAAGCTCCTTTTCTCGATTAGACGCTTAGTTTACGAGATAAACGCATTTAAAGATTTCCATATGAAAATCCACCATTGGCCACCCATTTCATAGTGATATCCCAACCTATTGCAAGTGATTTCTTAAGTATTTTATAGTGATCACAAATTAAGCTCCTTTTCTCGATTAGACGCTTAGTTTACGAGATAAACGCATTTAAAGATTTCCATATGAAAATCCACCATTAGCCACCCATTTCATAGTGATATCCCAACCTATTGCAAGTGATTTCTTAGATAATTCATAGTGATCACAAATTAAGCTCCTTTTCTCGATTGTACGCTTAGTTTACGAGATAAACGCATTTAAAGATTTCCATATGAAAATCCACCATTGGCCACCCATTTCATAATGATATCCCAACCTATTGCAAGTGATTTCTTAGATAATTCATAGTGATCACAAATTAAGCTCCTTTTCTCGATTAGACGCTTAGTTTACGAGATAAACGCATTTAAAGATTTCCATATGAAAATCCACCATTAGCCACCCATTTCATAGTGATATCCCAACCTATTGCAAGTGATTTTTTAAGTATTTTATAGCGATCACAAATTAAGCTCCTTTTCTTGATTAGACGCTTAGTTTACGAGATAAACGCATTTAAAGATTTCCATATGAAAATCCACCATTAGCCACCCATTTCATAGTGATATCCCAACCTATTGCAAGTGATTTCTTAGATAATTCATAGTGATCACAAATTAAGCTCCTTTTCTCGATTGTACGCTTAGTTTACGAGATAAACGCATTTAAAGATTTCCATATGAAAATCCACCATTGGCCACCCATTTCATAATGATATCCCAACCTATTGCAAGTGATTTCTTAGATAATTCATAGTGATCACAAATTAAGCTCCTTTTCTCGATTAGACGCTTAGTTTACGAGATAAACGCATTTAAAGATTTCCACATGAAGATCCACCATTAGCTACCCATTTCATAGTGATATCCCAACCTATTGCAAGTGATTTCTTAAGTATTTTATAGTGATCACAAATTAAGCTCCTTTTCTTGATTAGACGCTTAGTTTACGAGATAAACGCATTTAAAGATTTCCATATGAAAATCCACCATTAGCCACCCATTTCATAGTGATATCCCAACCTATTGCAAGTGATTTCTAAGATAATTCATAGTGATCACAAATTAAGCTCCTTTTCTCGATTAGACGCTTAGTTTACGAGATAAACGCATTTAAAGATTTCCATATGAAAATCCACCATTGGCCACCCATTTCATAGTGATATCCCAACCTATTGCAAGTGATTTCTTAAGTATTTTATAGTGATCACAAATTAAGCTCCTTTTCTCGATTAGACGCTTAGTTTACGAGATAAACGCATTTAAAGATTTCCATATGAAAATCCACCATTAGCCACCCATTTCATAGTGATATCCCAACCTATTGCAAGTGATTTCTTAGATAATTCATAGTGATCACAAATTAAGCTCCTTTTCTCGATTGTACGCTTAGTTTACGAGATAAACGCATTTAAAGATTTCCATATGAAAATCCACCATTGGCCACCCATTTCATATTGATATCCCAACCTATTGCAAGTGATTTCTTAAGTATTTTATAGTGATCACAAATTAAGCTCCTTTTCTTGATTAGACGCTTAGTTTACGAGATAAACACATTTAAAGATTTCCATATGAAAATCCACCATTAGCCACCCATTTCATAGTGATATCCCAACCTATTGCAAGTGATTTTTTAAGTATTTTATAGCGATCACAAATTAAGCTCCTTTTCTTGATTAGACGCTTAGTTTACGAGATAAACGCATTTAAAGATTTCCATATGAAAATCCACCATTAGCCACCCATTTCATAGTGATATCCCAACCTATTGCAAGTGATTTCTTAAGTATTTTATAGCGATCACAAATTAAGCTCCTTTTCTTGATTAGACGCTTAGTTTACGAGATAAACACATTTAAAGATTTCCATATGAAAATCCACCATTAGCCACCCATTTCATAGTGATATCCCAACCTATTGCAAGTGATTTTTTAAGTATTTTATAGCTATCACAAATTAAGCTCCTTTTCTTGATTAGACGCTTAGTTTACGAGATAAACGCATTTAAAGATTTCCATATGAAAATCCACCATTAGCCACCCATTTCATAGTGATATCCCAACCTATTGCAAGTGATTTCTTAAGTATTTTATAGTGATCACAAATTAAGCTCCTTTTCTTGATTAGACGCTTAGTTTACGAGATAAACGCATTTAAAGATTTCCATATGAAAATCCACCATTAGCCACCCATTTCATAGTGACATCCCAACCTATTGCAAGTGATTTCTTAAGTATTTTATAGTGATCACAAATTAAGCTCCTTTTCTTGATTAGACGCTTAGTTTACGAGATAAACGCATTTAAAGATTTCCATATGAAAATCCACCATTAGCCACCCATTTCATAGTGATATCCCAACCTATTGCAAGTGATTTCTTAGATAATTCATAGTGATCACAAATTAAGCTCCTTTTCTTGATTAGACGCTTAGTTTACGAGATAAACGCATTTAAAGATTTCCATATGGAAATCCACCATTGGCCACCCATTTCATAGTGATATCCCAACCTATTGCAAGTGATTTCTTAAGTATTTTATAGTGATCACAAATTAAGCTCCTTTTCTTGATTAGACGCTTAGTTTACGAGATAAACGCATTTAAAGATTTCCATATGGAAATCCACCATTGGCCACCCATTTCATAGTGATATCCCAACCTATTGCAAGTGATTTCTTAAGTATTTTGTAGTGATCACAAATTAAGCTCCTTTTCTTGATTAGACGCTTAGTTTACGAGATAAACGCATTTAAAGATTTCCATATGAAAATCCACCATTAGCCACCCATTTCATAGTGATATCCCAATCTATTGCAAGTGATTTCTTAGATAATTCATAGTGATCACAAATTAAGCTCCTTTTCTCGATTAGACGCTTAGTTTACGAGATAGACGCATTTAAAGATTTCCATATGATAATCCACCATTAGCCACCCATTTCATAGTGATATCCCAATCTATTGCAAGTGATTTCTTAGATAATTCATAGTGATCACAAATTAAGGTCCTTTTCTCGATTAGACGCTTAGTTTACGAGATAAACGCATTTAAAGATTTCCATATGGAAATCCACCATTGGCCACCCATTTCATAGTGATATCCCAACCTATTGCAAGTGATTTCTTAAGTATTTTATTTTATTTTATTTTATGATCACAAATTAAGCTCCTTTTCTTGATTAGACGCTTAGTTTACGAGATAAACGCATTTAAAGATTTCCATATGAAAATCCACCATTAGCCACCCATTTCATAGTGATATCCCAACCTATTGCAAGTGATTTCTTAGATAATTCATAGTGATCACAAATTAAGCTCCTTTTCTTGATTAGACGCTTAGTTTACGAGATAAACGCATTTAAAGATTTCCATATGGAAATCCACCATTGGCCACCCATTTCATAGTGATATCCCAACCTATTGCAAGTGATTTCTTAAGTATTTTATAGTGATCACAAATTAAGCTCCTTTTCTTGATTAGACGCTTAGTTTACGAGATAAACGCATTTAAAAATTTCCATATGGAAATCCACCATTGGCCACCCATTTCATAGTGATATCCCAACCTATTGCAAGTGATTTCTTAAGTATTTTATAGTGATCACAAATTAAGCTCCTTTTCTTGATTAGACGCTTAGTTTACGAGATAAACGCATTTAAAGATTTCCATATGAAAATCCACCATTAGCCACCCATTTCATAGTGATATCCCAATCTATTGCAAGTGATTTCTTAGATAATTCATAGTGATCACAAATTAAGCTCCTTTTCTCGATTAGACGCTTAGTTTACGAGATAGACGCATTTAAAGATTTCCATATGAAAATCCACCATTAGCCACCCATTTCATAGTGATATCCCAACCTATTTCAAGTGATTTCTTAGATAATTCATAGTGATCACAAATTAAGCTCCTTTTTGCGATTAGACGCTTAGTTTACGAGATAAACGCATTTAAAGATTTCCATATGAAAATCCACCATTAGCCACCCATTTCATAGTGATATCCCAACCTATTGCAAGTGATTTCTTAAGTATTTTATAGTGATCACAAATTAAGCTCCTTTTCTTGATTAGACGCTTAGTTTACGAGATAGACGCATTTAAAGATTTCCATATGATAATCCACCATTAGCCACCCATTTCATAGTGATATCCCAACCTATTTCAAGTGATTTCTTAGATAATTCATAGTGATCACAAATTAAGCTCCTTTTTGCGATTAGACGCTTAGTTTACGAGATAAACGCATTTAAAGATTTCCATATGAAAATCCACCATTAGCCACCCATTTCATAGTGATATCTCAACCTATTGCAAGTGATTTCTTAAGTATTTTATAGTGATCACAAATTAAGCTCCTTTTCTTGATTAGACGCTTAGTTTACGAGATAAACGCATTTAAAGATTTCCATATGAAAATCCACCATTAGCCACCCATTTCATAGTGATATCCCAACCTATTGCAAGTGATTTCTTAGATAATTCATAGTGATCACAAATTAAGCTCCTTTTCTTGATTAGACGCTTAGTTTACGAGATAAACGCATTTAAAGATTTCCATATGAAAATCCACCATTAGCCACCCATTTCATAGTGATATCCCAATCTATTGCAAGTGATTTCTTAGATAATTCATAGTGATCACAAATTAAGCTCCTTTTCTCGATTAGACGCTTAGTTTACGAGATAGACGCATTTAAAGATTTCCATATGATAATCCACCATTAGCCACCCATTTCATAGTGATATCCCAATCTATTGCAAGTGATTTCTTAGATAATTCATAGTGATCACAAATTAAGCTCCTTTTCTCGATTAGACGCTTAGTTTACGAGATAGACGCATTTAAAGATTTCCATATGATAATCCACCATTAGCCACCCATTTCATAGTGATATCCCAATCTATTGCAAGTGATTTCTTAGATAATTCATAGTGATCACAAATTAAGCTCCTTTTTGCGATTAGACGCTTAGTTTACGAGATAAACGCATTTAAAGATTTCCATATGAAAATCCACCATTAGCCACCCATTTCATAGTGATATCTCAACCTATTGCAAGTGATTTCTTAAGTATTTTATAGTGATCACAAATTAAGCTCCTTTTCTTGATTAGACGCTTAGTTTACGAGATAAACGCATTTAAAGATTTCCATATGAAAATCCACCATTAGCCACCCATTTCATAGTGATATCCCAACCTATTGCAAGTGATTTCTTAAGTATTTTATAGTGATCACAAATTAAGCTCCTTTTCTTGATTAGACGCTTAGTTTACGAGATAAACGCATTTAAAGATTTCCATATGAAAATCCACCATTAGCCACCCATTTCATAGTGATATCCCAACCTATTGCAAGTGATTTCTTAGATAATTCATAGTGATCACAAATTAAGCTCCTTTTCTTGAATAGACGCTTAGTTTACGAGATAAACGCATTTAAAGATTTCCATATGGAAATCCACCATTGGCCACCCATTTCATAGTGATATCCCAACCTATTGCAAGTGATTTCTTAAGTATTTTATAGTGATCACAAATTAAGCTCCTTTTCTTGATTAGACGCTTAGTTTACGAGATAAACGCATTTAAAGATTTCCATATGGAAATCCACCATTGGCCACCCATTTCATAGTGATATCCCAACCTATTGCAAGTGATTTCTTAAGTATTTTATAGTGATCACAAATTAAGCTCCTTTTCTTGATTAGACGCTTAGTTTACGAGATAAACGCATTTAAAGATTTCCATATGAAAATCCACCATTAGCCACCCATTTCATAGTGATATCCCAATCTATTGCAAGTGATTTCTTAGATAATTCATAGTGATCACAAATTAAGCTCCTTTTCTCGATTAGACGCTTAGTTTACGAGATAGACGCATTTAAAGATTTCCATATGAAAATCCACCATTAGCCACCCATTTCATAGTGATATCCCAACCTATTTCAAGTGATTTCTTAGATAATTCATAGTGATCACAAATTAAGCTCCTTTTTGCGATTAGACGCTTAGTTTACGAGATAAACGCATTTAAAGATTTCCATATGAAAATCCACCATTAGCCACCCATTTCATAGTGATATCCCAACCTATTGCAAGTGATTTCTTAAGTATTTTATAGTGATCACAAATTAAGCTCCTTTTCTTGATTAGACGCTTAGTTTACGAGATAGACGCATTTAAAGATTTCCATATGATAATCCACCATTAGCCACCCATTTCATAGTGATATCCCAACCTATTTCAAGTGATTTCTTAGATAATTCATAGTGATCACAAATTAAGCTCCTTTTTGCGATTAGACGCTTAGTTTACGAGATAAACGCATTTAAAGATTTCCATATGAAAATCCACCATTAGCCACCCATTTCATAGTGATATCTCAACCTATTGCAAGTGATTTCTTAAGTATTTTATAGTGATCACAAATTAAGCTCCTTTTCTTGATTAGACGCTTAGTTTACGAGATAAACGCATTTAAAGATTTCCATATGAAAATCCACCATTAGCCACCCATTTCATAGTGATATCCCAACCTATTGCAAGTGATTTCTTAGATAATTCATAGTGATCACAAATTAAGCTCCTTTTCTTGATTAGACGCTTAGTTTACGAGATAAACGCATTTAAAGATTTCCATATGAAAATCCACCATTAGCCACCCATTTCATAGTGATATCCCAATCTATTGCAAGTGATTTCTTAGATAATTCATAGTGATCACAAATTAAGCTCCTTTTCTCGATTAGACGCTTAGTTTACGAGATAGACGCATTTAAAGATTTCCATATGATAATCCACCATTAGCCACCCATTTCATAGTGATATCCCAATCTATTGCAAGTGATTTCTTAGATAATTCATAGTGATCACAAATTAAGCTCCTTTTCTCGATTAGACGCTTAGTTTACGAGATAGACGCATTTAAAGATTTCCATATGATAATCCACCATTAGCCACCCATTTCATAGTGATATCCCAATCTATTGCAAGTGATTTCTTAGATAATTCATAGTGATCACAAATTAAGCTCCTTTTTGCGATTAGACGCTTAGTTTACGAGATAAACGCATTTAAAGATTTCCATATGAAAATCCACCATTAGCCACCCATTTCATAGTGATATCTCAACCTATTGCAAGTGATTTCTTAAGTATTTTATAGTGATCACAAATTAAGCTCCTTTTCTTGATTAGACGCTTAGTTTACGAGATAAACGCATTTAAAGATTTCCATATGAAAATCCACCATTAGCCACCCATTTCATAGTGATATCCCAACCTATTGCAAGTGATTTCTTAAGTATTTTATAGTGATCACAAATTAAGCTCCTTTTCTTGATTAGACGCTTAGTTTACGAGATAAACGCATTTAAAGATTTCCATATGAAAATCCACCATTAGCCACCCATTTCATAGTGATATCCCAACCTATTGCAAGTGATTTCTTAGATAATTCATAGTGATCACAAATTAAGCTCCTTTTCTTGAATAGACGCTTAGTTTACGAGATAAACGCATTTAAAGATTTCCATATGGAAATCCACCATTGGCCACCCATTTCATAGTGATATCCCAACCTATTGCAAGTGATTTCTTAAGTATTTTATAGTGATCACAAATTAAGCTCCTTTTCTTGATTAGACGCTTAGTTTACGAGATAAACGCATTTAAAGATTTCCATATGGAAATCCACCATTGGCCACCCATTTCATAGTGATATCCCAACCTATTGCAAGTGATTTCTTAAGTATTTTATAGTGATCACAAATTAAGCTCCTTTTCTTGATTAGACGCTTAGTTTACGAGATAAACGCATTTAAAGATTTCCATATGAAAATCCACCATTAGCCACCCATTTCATAGTGATATCCCAATCTATTGCAAGTGATTTCTTAGATAATTCATAGTGATCACAAATTAAGCTCCTTTTCTCGATTAGACGCTTAGTTTACGAGATAGACGCATTTAAAGATTTCCATATGAAAATCCACCATTAGCCACCCATTTCATAGTGATATCCCAACATATTTCAAGTGATTTCTTAGATAATTCATAGTGATCACAAATTAAGCTCCTTTTTGCGATTAGACGCTTAGTTTACGAGATAAACGCATTTAAAGATTTCCATATGAAAATCCACCATTAGCCACCCATTTCATAGTGATATCTCAACCTATTGCAAGTGATTTCTTAAGTATTTTATAGTGATCACAAATTAAGCTCCTTTTCTTGATTAGACGCTTAGTTTACGAGATAAACGCATTTAAAGATTTCCATATGAAAATCCACCATTAGCCACCCATTTCATAGTGATATCCCAACCTATTGCAAGTGATTTCTTAGATAATTCATAGTGATCACAAATTAAGCTCCTTTTCTCGATTAGACGCTTAGTTTACGAGATAGACGCATTTAAAGATTTCCATATGAAAATCAACCATTGGCCACCCATTTCATAGTGATATCCCAACCTATTGCAAGTGATTTCTTAAGTATTTTATAGTGATCACAAATTAAGCTCCTTTTCTCGATTAGACGCTTAGTTTACGAGATAAACGCATTTAAAGATTTCCATATGAAAATCCACCATTAGCCACCCATTTCATAGTGATATCCCAACCTATTTCAAGTGATTTCTTAGATAATTCATAGTGATCACAAATTAAGCTCCTTTTCTCGATTAGACGCTTAGTTTACGAGATAAACGCATTTAAAGATTTCCATATGAAAATCCACCATTGGCCACCCATTTCATAGTGATATCCCAACCTATTGCAAGTGATTTCTTAAGTATTTTATAGTGATCACAAATTAAGCTCCTTTTCTCGATTAGACGCTTAGTTTACGAGATAAACGCATTTAAAGATTTCCATATGAAAATCCACCATTAGCCACCCATTTCATAGTGATATCCCAACCTATTTCAAGTGATTTCTTAGATAATTCATAGTGATCACAAATTAAGCTCCTTTTCTCGATTAGACGCTTAGTTTACGAGATAAACGCATTTAAAGATTTCCACATGAAGATCCACCATTAGCTACCCATTTCATAGTGATATCCCAACCTATTGCAAGTGATTTCTTAAGTATTTTATAGTGATCACAAATTAAGCTCCTTTTCTTGATTAGACGCTTAGTTTACGAGATAAACGCATTTAAAGATTTCCATATGAAAATCCACCATTAGCCACCCATTTCATAGTGATATCCCAACCTATTGCAAGTGATTTCTAAGATAATTCATAGTGATCACAAATTAAGCTCCTTTTCTCGATTAGACGCTTAGTTTACGAGATAAACGCATTTAAAGATTTCCATATGAAAATCCACCATTGGCCACCCATTTCATAGTGATATCCCAACCTATTGCAAGTGATTTCTTAAGTATTTTATAGTGATCACAAATTAAGCTCCTTTTCTCGATTAGACGCTTAGTTTACGAGATAAACGCATTTAAAGATTTCCATATGAAAATCCACCATTAGCCACCCATTTCATAGTGATATCCCAACCTATTGCAAGTGATTTCTTAGATAATTCATAGTGATCACAAATTAAGCTCCTTTTCTCGATTGTACGCTTAGTTTACGAGATAAACGCATTTAAAGATTTCCATATGAAAATCCACCATTGGCCACCCATTTCATAATGATATCCCAACCTATTGCAAGTGATTTCTTAGATAATTCATAGTGATCACAAATTAAGCTCCTTTTCTCGATTAGACGCTTAGTTTACGAGATAAACGCATTTAAAGATTTCCATATGAAAATCCACCATTAGCCACCCATTTCATAGTGATATCCCAACCTATTGCAAGTGATTTTTTAAGTATTTTATAGCGATCACAAATTAAGCTCCTTTTCTTGATTAGACGCTTAGTTTACGAGATAAACGCATTTAAAGATTTCCATATGAAAATCCACCATTAGCCACCCATTTCATAGTGATATCCCAACCTATTGCAAGTGATTTCTTAGATAATTCATAGTGATCACAAATTAAGCTCCTTTTCTCGATTGTACGCTTAGTTTACGAGATAAACGCATTTAAAGATTTCCATATGAAAATCCACCATTGGCCACCCATTTCATAATGATATCCCAACCTATTGCAAGTGATTTCTTAGATAATTCATAGTGATCACAAATTAAGCTCCTTTTCTCGATTAGACGCTTAGTTTACGAGATAAACGCATTTAAAGATTTCCACATGAAGATCCACCATTAGCTACCCATTTCATAGTGATATCCCAACCTATTGCAAGTGATTTCTTAAGTATTTTATAGTGATCACAAATTAAGCTCCTTTTCTTGATTAGACGCTTAGTTTACGAGATAAACGCATTTAAAGATTTCCATATGAAAATCCACCATTAGCCACCCATTTCATAGTGATATCCCAACCTATTGCAAGTGATTTCTAAGATAATTCATAGTGATCACAAATTAAGCTCCTTTTCTCGATTAGACGCTTAGTTTACGAGATAAACGCATTTAAAGATTTCCATATGAAAATCCACCATTGGCCACCCATTTCATAGTGATATCCCAACCTATTGCAAGTGATTTCTTAAGTATTTTATAGTGATCACAAATTAAGCTCCTTTTCTCGATTAGACGCTTAGTTTACGAGATAAACGCATTTAAAGATTTCCATATGAAAATCCACCATTAGCCACCCATTTCATAGTGATATCCCAACCTATTGCAAGTGATTTCTTAGATAATTCATAGTGATCACAAATTAAGCTCCTTTTCTCGATTGTACGCTTAGTTTACGAGATAAACGCATTTAAAGATTTCCATATGAAAATCCACCATTGGCCACCCATTTCATATTGATATCCCAACCTATTGCAAGTGATTTCTTAAGTATTTTATAGTGATCACAAATTAAGCTCCTTTTCTTGATTAGACGCTTAGTTTACGAGATAAACACATTTAAAGATTTCCATATGAAAATCCACCATTAGCCACCCATTTCATAGTGATATCCCAACCTATTGCAAGTGATTTTTTAAGTATTTTATAGCGATCACAAATTAAGCTCCTTTTCTTGATTAGACGCTTAGTTTACGAGATAAACGCATTTAAAGATTTCCATATGAAAATCCACCATTAGCCACCCATTTCATAGTGATATCCCAACCTATTGCAAGTGATTTCTTAAGTATTTTATAGCGATCACAAATTAAGCTCCTTTTCTTGATTAGACGCTTAGTTTACGAGATAAACACATTTAAAGATTTCCATATGAAAATCCACCATTAGCCACCCATTTCATAGTGATATCCCAACCTATTGCAAGTGATTTTTTAAGTATTTTATAGCTATCACAAATTAAGCTCCTTTTCTTGATTAGACGCTTAGTTTACGAGATAAACGCATTTAAAGATTTCCATATGAAAATCCACCATTAGCCACCCATTTCATAGTGATATCCCAACCTATTGCAAGTGATTTCTTAAGTATTTTATAGTGATCACAAATTAAGCTCCTTTTCTTGATTAGACGCTTAGTTTACGAGATAAACGCATTTAAAGATTTCCATATGAAAATCCACCATTAGCCACCCATTTCATAGTGACATCCCAACCTATTGCAAGTGATTTCTTAAGTATTTTATAGTGATCACAAATTAAGCTCCTTTTCTTGATTAGACGCTTAGTTTACGAGATAAACGCATTTAAAGATTTCCATATGAAAATCCACCATTAGCCACCCATTTCATAGTGATATCCCAACCTATTGCAAGTGATTTCTTAGATAATTCATAGTGATCACAAATTAAGCTCCTTTTCTTGATTAGACGCTTAGTTTACGAGATAAACGCATTTAAAGATTTCCATATGGAAATCCACCATTGGCCACCCATTTCATAGTGATATCCCAACCTATTGCAAGTGATTTCTTAAGTATTTTATAGTGATCACAAATTAAGCTCCTTTTCTTGATTAGACGCTTAGTTTACGAGATAAACGCATTTAAAGATTTCCATATGGAAATCCACCATTGGCCACCCATTTCATAGTGATATCCCAACCTATTGCAAGTGATTTCTTAAGTATTTTGTAGTGATCACAAATTAAGCTCCTTTTCTTGATTAGACGCTTAGTTTACGAGATAAACGCATTTAAAGATTTCCATATGAAAATCCACCATTAGCCACCCATTTCATAGTGATATCCCAATCTATTGCAAGTGATTTCTTAGATAATTCATAGTGATCACAAATTAAGCTCCTTTTCTCGATTAGACGCTTAGTTTACGAGATAGACGCATTTAAAGATTTCCATATGATAATCCACCATTAGCCACCCATTTCATAGTGATATCCCAATCTATTGCAAGTGATTTCTTAGATAATTCATAGTGATCACAAATTAAGGTCCTTTTCTCGATTAGACGCTTAGTTTACGAGATAAACGCATTTAAAGATTTCCATATGGAAATCCACCATTGGCCACCCATTTCATAGTGATATCCCAACCTATTGCAAGTGATTTCTTAAGTATTTTATTTTATTTTATTTTATGATCACAAATTAAGCTCCTTTTCTTGATTAGACGCTTAGTTTACGAGATAAACGCATTTAAAGATTTCCATATGAAAATCCACCATTAGCCACCCATTTCATAGTGATATCCCAACCTATTGCAAGTGATTTCTTAGATAATTCATAGTGATCACAAATTAAGCTCCTTTTCTTGATTAGACGCTTAGTTTACGAGATAAACGCATTTAAAGATTTCCATATGGAAATCCACCATTGGCCACCCATTTCATAGTGATATCCCAACCTATTGCAAGTGATTTCTTAAGTATTTTATAGTGATCACAAATTAAGCTCCTTTTCTTGATTAGACGCTTAGTTTACGAGATAAACGCATTTAAAAATTTCCATATGGAAATCCACCATTGGCCACCCATTTCATAGTGATATCCCAACCTATTGCAAGTGATTTCTTAAGTATTTTATAGTGATCACAAATTAAGCTCCTTTTCTTGATTAGACGCTTAGTTTACGAGATAAACGCATTTAAAGATTTCCATATGAAAATCCACCATTAGCCACCCATTTCATAGTGATATCCCAATCTATTGCAAGTGATTTCTTAGATAATTCATAGTGATCACAAATTAAGCTCCTTTTCTCGATTAGACGCTTAGTTTACGAGATAGACGCATTTAAAGATTTCCATATGAAAATCCACCATTAGCCACCCATTTCATAGTGATATCCCAACCTATTTCAAGTGATTTCTTAGATAATTCATAGTGATCACAAATTAAGCTCCTTTTTGCGATTAGACGCTTAGTTTACGAGATAAACGCATTTAAAGATTTCCATATGAAAATCCACCATTAGCCACCCATTTCATAGTGATATCCCAACCTATTGCAAGTGATTTCTTAAGTATTTTATAGTGATCACAAATTAAGCTCCTTTTCTTGATTAGACGCTTAGTTTACGAGATAGACGCATTTAAAGATTTCCATATGATAATCCACCATTAGCCACCCATTTCATAGTGATATCCCAACCTATTTCAAGTGATTTCTTAGATAATTCATAGTGATCACAAATTAAGCTCCTTTTTGCGATTAGACGCTTAGTTTACGAGATAAACGCATTTAAAGATTTCCATATGAAAATCCACCATTAGCCACCCATTTCATAGTGATATCTCAACCTATTGCAAGTGATTTCTTAAGTATTTTATAGTGATCACAAATTAAGCTCCTTTTCTTGATTAGACGCTTAGTTTACGAGATAAACGCATTTAAAGATTTCCATATGAAAATCCACCATTAGCCACCCATTTCATAGTGATATCCCAACCTATTGCAAGTGATTTCTTAGATAATTCATAGTGATCACAAATTAAGCTCCTTTTCTTGATTAGACGCTTAGTTTACGAGATAAACGCATTTAAAGATTTCCATATGAAAATCCACCATTAGCCACCCATTTCATAGTGATATCCCAATCTATTGCAAGTGATTTCTTAGATAATTCATAGTGATCACAAATTAAGCTCCTTTTCTCGATTAGACGCTTAGTTTACGAGATAGACGCATTTAAAGATTTCCATATGATAATCCACCATTAGCCACCCATTTCATAGTGATATCCCAATCTATTGCAAGTGATTTCTTAGATAATTCATAGTGATCACAAATTAAGCTCCTTTTCTCGATTAGACGCTTAGTTTACGAGATAGACGCATTTAAAGATTTCCATATGATAATCCACCATTAGCCACCCATTTCATAGTGATATCCCAATCTATTGCAAGTGATTTCTTAGATAATTCATAGTGATCACAAATTAAGCTCCTTTTTGCGATTAGACGCTTAGTTTACGAGATAAACGCATTTAAAGATTTCCATATGAAAATCCACCATTAGCCACCCATTTCATAGTGATATCTCAACCTATTGCAAGTGATTTCTTAAGTATTTTATAGTGATCACAAATTAAGCTCCTTTTCTTGATTAGACGCTTAGTTTACGAGATAAACGCATTTAAAGATTTCCATATGAAAATCCACCATTAGCCACCCATTTCATAGTGATATCCCAACCTATTGCAAGTGATTTCTTAAGTATTTTATAGTGATCACAAATTAAGCTCCTTTTCTTGATTAGACGCTTAGTTTACGAGATAAACGCATTTAAAGATTTCCATATGAAAATCCACCATTAGCCACCCATTTCATAGTGATATCCCAACCTATTGCAAGTGATTTCTTAGATAATTCATAGTGATCACAAATTAAGCTCCTTTTCTTGAATAGACGCTTAGTTTACGAGATAAACGCATTTAAAGATTTCCATATGGAAATCCACCATTGGCCACCCATTTCATAGTGATATCCCAACCTATTGCAAGTGATTTCTTAAGTATTTTATAGTGATCACAAATTAAGCTCCTTTTCTTGATTAGACGCTTAGTTTACGAGATAAACGCATTTAAAGATTTCCATATGGAAATCCACCATTGGCCACCCATTTCATAGTGATATCCCAACCTATTGCAAGTGATTTCTTAAGTATTTTATAGTGATCACAAATTAAGCTCCTTTTCTTGATTAGACGCTTAGTTTACGAGATAAACGCATTTAAAGATTTCCATATGAAAATCCACCATTAGCCACCCATTTCATAGTGATATCCCAATCTATTGCAAGTGATTTCTTAGATAATTCATAGTGATCACAAATTAAGCTCCTTTTCTCGATTAGACGCTTAGTTTACGAGATAGACGCATTTAAAGATTTCCATATGAAAATCCACCATTAGCCACCCATTTCATAGTGATATCCCAACCTATTTCAAGTGATTTCTTAGATAATTCATAGTGATCACAAATTAAGCTCCTTTTTGCGATTAGACGCTTAGTTTACGAGATAAACGCATTTAAAGATTTCCATATGAAAATCCACCATTAGCCACCCATTTCATAGTGATATCCCAACCTATTGCAAGTGATTTCTTAAGTATTTTATAGTGATCACAAATTAAGCTCCTTTTCTTGATTAGACGCTTAGTTTACGAGATAGACGCATTTAAAGATTTCCATATGATAATCCACCATTAGCCACCCATTTCATAGTGATATCCCAACCTATTTCAAGTGATTTCTTAGATAATTCATAGTGATCACAAATTAAGCTCCTTTTTGCGATTAGACGCTTAGTTTACGAGATAAACGCATTTAAAGATTTCCATATGAAAATCCACCATTAGCCACCCATTTCATAGTGATATCTCAACCTATTGCAAGTGATTTCTTAAGTATTTTATAGTGATCACAAATTAAGCTCCTTTTCTTGATTAGACGCTTAGTTTACGAGATAAACGCATTTAAAGATTTCCATATGAAAATCCACCATTAGCCACCCATTTCATAGTGATATCCCAACCTATTGCAAGTGATTTCTTAGATAATTCATAGTGATCACAAATTAAGCTCCTTTTCTTGATTAGACGCTTAGTTTACGAGATAAACGCATTTAAAGATTTCCATATGAAAATCCACCATTAGCCACCCATTTCATAGTGATATCCCAATCTATTGCAAGTGATTTCTTAGATAATTCATAGTGATCACAAATTAAGCTCCTTTTCTCGATTAGACGCTTAGTTTACGAGATAGACGCATTTAAAGATTTCCATATGATAATCCACCATTAGCCACCCATTTCATAGTGATATCCCAATCTATTGCAAGTGATTTCTTAGATAATTCATAGTGATCACAAATTAAGCTCCTTTTCTCGATTAGACGCTTAGTTTACGAGATAGACGCATTTAAAGATTTCCATATGATAATCCACCATTAGCCACCCATTTCATAGTGATATCCCAATCTATTGCAAGTGATTTCTTAGATAATTCATAGTGATCACAAATTAAGCTCCTTTTTGCGATTAGACGCTTAGTTTACGAGATAAACGCATTTAAAGATTTCCATATGAAAATCCACCATTAGCCACCCATTTCATAGTGATATCTCAACCTATTGCAAGTGATTTCTTAAGTATTTTATAGTGATCACAAATTAAGCTCCTTTTCTTGATTAGACGCTTAGTTTACGAGATAAACGCATTTAAAGATTTCCATATGAAAATCCACCATTAGCCACCCATTTCATAGTGATATCCCAACCTATTGCAAGTGATTTCTTAAGTATTTTATAGTGATCACAAATTAAGCTCCTTTTCTTGATTAGACGCTTAGTTTACGAGATAAACGCATTTAAAGATTTCCATATGAAAATCCACCATTAGCCACCCATTTCATAGTGATATCCCAACCTATTGCAAGTGATTTCTTAGATAATTCATAGTGATCACAAATTAAGCTCCTTTTCTTGAATAGACGCTTAGTTTACGAGATAAACGCATTTAAAGATTTCCATATGGAAATCCACCATTGGCCACCCATTTCATAGTGATATCCCAACCTATTGCAAGTGATTTCTTAAGTATTTTATAGTGATCACAAATTAAGCTCCTTTTCTTGATTAGACGCTTAGTTTACGAGATAAACGCATTTAAAGATTTCCATATGGAAATCCACCATTGGCCACCCATTTCATAGTGATATCCCAACCTATTGCAAGTGATTTCTTAAGTATTTTATAGTGATCACAAATTAAGCTCCTTTTCTTGATTAGACGCTTAGTTTACGAGATAAACGCATTTAAAGATTTCCATATGAAAATCCACCATTAGCCACCCATTTCATAGTGATATCCCAATCTATTGCAAGTGATTTCTTAGATAATTCATAGTGATCACAAATTAAGCTCCTTTTCTCGATTAGACGCTTAGTTTACGAGATAGACGCATTTAAAGATTTCCATATGAAAATCCACCATTAGCCACCCATTTCATAGTGATATCCCAACATATTTCAAGTGATTTCTTAGATAATTCATAGTGATCACAAATTAAGCTCCTTTTTGCGATTAGACGCTTAGTTTACGAGATAAACGCATTTAAAGATTTCCATATGAAAATCCACCATTAGCCACCCATTTCATAGTGATATCTCAACCTATTGCAAGTGATTTCTTAAGTATTTTATAGTGATCACAAATTAAGCTCCTTTTCTTGATTAGACGCTTAGTTTACGAGATAAACGCATTTAAAGATTTCCATATGAAAATCCACCATTAGCCACCCATTTCATAGTGATATCCCAACCTATTGCAAGTGATTTCTTAGATAATTCATAGTGATCACAAATTAAGCTCCTTTTCTCGATTAGACGCTTAGTTTACGAGATAGACGCATTTAAAGATTTCCATATGAAAATCAACCATTGGCCACCCATTTCATAGTGATATCCCAACCTATTGCAAGTGATTTCTTAAGTATTTTATAGTGATCACAAATTAAGCTCCTTTTCTCGATTAGACGCTTAGTTTACGAGATAAACGCATTTAAAGATTTCCATATGAAAATCCACCATTAGCCACCCATTTCATAGTGATATCCCAACCTATTTCAAGTGATTTCTTAGATAATTCATAGTGATCACAAATTAAGCTCCTTTTCTCGATTAGACGCTTAGTTTACGAGATAAACGCATTTAAAGATTTCCATATGAAAATCCACCATTGGCCACCCATTTCATAGTGATATCCCAACCTATTGCAAGTGATTTCTTAAGTATTTTATAGTGATCACAAATTAAGCTCCTTTTCTCGATTAGACGCTTAGTTTACGAGATAAACGCATTTAAAGATTTCCATATGAAAATCCACCATTAGCCACCCATTTCATAGTGATATCCCAACCTATTTCAAGTGATTTCTTAGATAATTCATAGTGATCACAAATTAAGCTCCTTTTCTCGATTAGACGCTTAGTTTACGAGATAAACGCATTTAAAGATTTCCACATGAAGATCCACCATTAGCTACCCATTTCATAGTGATATCCCAACCTATTGCAAGTGATTTCTTAAGTATTTTATAGTGATCACAAATTAAGCTCCTTTTCTTGATTAGACGCTTAGTTTACGAGATAAACGCATTTAAAGATTTCCATATGAAAATCCACCATTAGCCACCCATTTCATAGTGATATCCCAACCTATTGCAAGTGATTTCTAAGATAATTCATAGTGATCACAAATTAAGCTCCTTTTCTCGATTAGACGCTTAGTTTACGAGATAAACGCATTTAAAGATTTCCATATGAAAATCCACCATTGGCCACCCATTTCATAGTGATATCCCAACCTATTGCAAGTGATTTCTTAAGTATTTTATAGTGATCACAAATTAAGCTCCTTTTCTCGATTAGACGCTTAGTTTACGAGATAAACGCATTTAAAGATTTCCATATGAAAATCCACCATTAGCCACCCATTTCATAGTGATATCCCAACCTATTGCAAGTGATTTCTTAGATAATTCATAGTGATCACAAATTAAGCTCCTTTTCTCGATTGTACGCTTAGTTTACGAGATAAACGCATTTAAAGATTTCCATATGAAAATCCACCATTGGCCACCCATTTCATAATGATATCCCAACCTATTGCAAGTGATTTCTTAGATAATTCATAGTGATCACAAATTAAGCTCCTTTTCTCGATTAGACGCTTAGTTTACGAGATAAACGCATTTAAAGATTTCCATATGAAAATCCACCATTAGCCACCCATTTCATAGTGATATCCCAACCTATTGCAAGTGATTTCTTAGATAATTCATAGTGATCACAAATTAAGCTCCTTTTTGCGATTAGACGTTTAGTTTACGAGATAATCGCATTCAAAGATTTTCATATGAGCATCCATCATTGCCCACCCATTTCATAGTTATTGCCCCATCTATTACAAGCGATTTCTTATGTATTTCATAGTGATCACAAATTAAGCTCCTTTTTGCGATTAGACGCTTAGTTTACGAGATAATCGCATTCAAAGATTTTCATATGAAAATCCATCATTGGCCACCCATTTCATAGTGATATCCCAATCTATTGCAAGTGATTTCTTAGATAATTCATAGTGATCACAAATTAAGCTCCTTTTCTCGATTAGACGCTTAGTTTACGAGATAAAGATTTCCATATGAAAATCCAACATTGGCCACACATTTCATAGTGATATCCCAACCTATTGCAAGTGATTTCTTAGATAATTCATAGTGATCACAAATTAAGCTCCTTTTCTTGATTAGACGCTTAGTTTACGAGATAAACGCATTTAAAGATTTCCATATGGAAATCCACCATTGGCCACCCATTTCATAGTGATATCCCAACCTATTGCAAGTGATTTCTTAAGTACTTTATAGTGATCACAAATTAAGCTCCTTTTCTTGATTAGACGCTTAGTTTACGAGATAAACGCATTTAAAGATTTCCATATGGAAATCCACCATTGGCCACCCATTTCATAGTGATATCCCAATCTATTGCAAGTGATTTCTTAGATAATTCATAGTGATCACAAATTAAGCTCCTTTTCTCGATTAGACGCTTAGTTTACGAGATAAACGCATTTAAAGATTTCCATATGAAAATCCAACATTGGCCACCCATTTCATAGTGATATCCCAACCTATTGCAAGTGATTTCTTAGATAATTCATAGTGATCACAAATTAAGCTCCTTTTCTCGATTAGACGCTTAGTTTACGAGATAAACGCATTTAAAGATTTCCATATGGAAATCCACCATTAGCCACCCATTTCATAGTGATATCCCAATCTATTGCAAGTGATTTCTTAGATAATTCATAGTGATCACAAATTAAGCTCCTTTTCTTGATTAGACGCTTAGTTTACGAGATAAACGCATTTAAAGATTTCCATATGAAAATCCACCATTTGCAACCCGTTTCATAGTGATATCCCCATATAATTCATGCGATTTCTTAAGTATTTCATAGTGATCACAAATTAAGCTCGTTTTTGCGATTAGACGCTTAGTTTACGAGATAATCGCATTCAAAGATTTTCATATGAGCATCCATCATTGCCCACCCATTTCATAGTTATTGCCCCATCTATTACAAGCGATTTCTTATGTATTTCATAGTGATCACAAATTAAGCTCCTTTTTGCGATTAGACGCTTAGTTTACGAGATAATCGCATTCAAAGATTTTCATATGAAAATCCATCATTGGCCACCCATTTCATAGTGATATCCCAATCTATTGCAAGTGATTTCTTAGATAATTCATAGTGATCACAAATTAAGCTCCTTTTCTCGATTAGACGCTTAGTTTACGAGATAAAGATTTCCATATGAAAATCCAACATTGGCAACACATTTCATAGTGATATCCCAACCTATTGCAAGTGATTTCTTAGATAATTCATAGTGATCACAAATTAAGCTCCTTTTCTTGATTAGACGCTTAGTTTACGAGATAAACGCATTTAAAGATTTCCATATGGAAATCCACCATTGGCCACCCATTTCATAGTGATATCCCAACCTATTGCAAGTGATTTCTTAAGTATTTTATAGTGATCACAAATTAAGCTCCTTTTCTTGATTAGACGCTTAGTTTACGAGATAAACGCATTTAAAGATTTCCATATGGAAATCCACCATTGGCCACCCATTTCATAGTGATATCCCAATCTATTGCAAGTGATTTCTTAGATAATTCATAGTGATCACAAATTAAGCTCCTTTTCTCGATTAGACGCTTAGTTTACGAGATAAACGCATTTAAAGATTTCCATATGAAAATCCAACATTGGCCACCCATTTCATAGTGATATCCCAACCTATTGCAAGTGATTTCTTAGATAATTCATAGTGATCACAAATTAAGCTCCTTTTCTCGATTAGACGCTTAGTTTACGAGATAAAGATTTCCATATGAAAATCCAACATTGGCCACACATTTCATAGTGATATCCCAACCTATTGCAAGTGATTTCTTAGATAATTCATAGTGATCACAAATAAAGCTCCTTTTCTTGATTAGACGCTTAGTTTACGAGATAAACGCATTTAAAGATTTCCATATGAAAATCCACCATTTGCAACCCGTTTCATAGTGATATCCCCATATAATTCATGCGATTTCTTAAGTATTTCATAGTGATCACAAATTAAGCTCCTTTTTGCGATTAGACGCTTAGTTTACGAGATAATCGCATTCAAAGATTTTCATATGAGCATCCATCATTGCCCACCCATTTCATAGTTATTGCCCCATCTATTACAAGCGATTTCTTATGTATTTCATAGTGATCACAAATTAAGCTCCTTTTTGCGATTAGACGCTTAGTTTACGAGATAATCGCATTCAAAGATTTTCATATGAAAATCCATCATTGGCCACCCATTTCATAGTGATATCCCAATCTATTGCAAGTGATTTCTTAGATAATTCATAGTGATCACAAATTAAGCTCCTTTTCTCGATTAGACGCTTAGTTTACGAGATAAAGATTTCCATATGAAAATCCAACATTGGCCACACATTTCATAGTGATATCCCAACCTATTGCAAGTGATTTCTTAGATAATTCATAGTGATCACAAATTAAGCTCCTTTTCTTGATTAGACGCTTAGTTTACGAGATAAACGCATTTAAAGATTTCCATATGGAAATCCACCATTGGCCACCCATTTCATAGTGATATCCCAACCTATTGCAAGTGATTTCTTAGATAATTCATAGTGATCACAAATTAAGCTCCTTTTCTCGATTAGACGCTTAGTTTACGAGATAAAGATTTCCATATGAAAATCCAACATTGGCCACACATTTCATAGTGATATCCCAACCTATTGCAAGTGATTTCTTAGATAATTCATAGTGATCACAAATAAAGCTCCTTTTCTCGATTAGACGCTTAGTTTACGAGATAAACGAATTTAAAGATTTCCATATGAAAATCCACCATTTGCAACCCGTTTCATAGTGATATCCCCATATAATTCATGCGATTTCTTAAGTATTTCATAGTGATCACAAATTAAGCTCCTTTTTGCGATTAGACGCTTAGTTTACGAGATAATCGCATTCAAAGATTTTCATATGAGCATCCATCATTGCCCACCCATTTCATAGTTATTGCCCCATCTATTACAAGCGATTTCTTATGTATTTCATAGTGATCACAAATTAAGCTCCTTTTTGCGATTAGACGCTTAGTTTACGAGATAATCGCATTCAAAGATTTTCATATGAAAATCCATCATTGGCCACCCATTTCATAGTGATATCCCAATCTATTGCAAGTGATTTCTTAGATAATTCATAGTGATCACAAATTAAGCTCCTTTTCTCGATTAGACGCTTAGTTTACGAGATAAACGCATTTAAAGATTTCCATATGAAAATCCAACATTGGCCACCCATTTCATAGTGATATCCCAACCTATTGCAAGTGATTTCTTAGATAATTCATAGTGATCACAAATTAAGCTCCTTTTCTCGATTAGACGCTTAGTTTACGAGATAAAGATTTCCATATGAAAATCCAACATTGGCCACACATTTCATAGTGATATCCCAACCTATTGCAAGTGATTTCTTAGATAATTCATAGTGATCACAAATAAAGCTCCTTTTCTTGATTAGACGCTTAGTTTACGAGATAAACGCATTTAAAGATTTCCATATGAAAATCCACCATTTGCAACCCGTTTCATAGTGATATCCCCATATAATTCATGCGATTTCTTAAGTATTTCATAGTGATCACAAATTAAGCTCCTTTTTGCGATTAGACGCTTAGTTTACGAGATAATCGCATTCAAAGATTTTCATATGAGCATCCATCATTGCCCACCCATTTCATAGTTATTGCCCCATCTATTACAAGCGATTTCTTATGTATTTCATAGTGATCACAAATTAAGCTCCTTTTTGCGATTAGACGCTTAGTTTACGAGATAATCGCATTCAAAGATTTTCATATGAAAATCCATCATTGGCCACCCATTTCATAGTGATATCCCAATCTATTGCAAGTGATTTCTTAGATAATTCATAGTGATCACAAATTAAGCTCCTTTTCTCGATTAGACGCTTAGTTTACGAGATAAAGATTTCCATATGAAAATCCAACATTGGCCACACATTTCATAGTGATATCCCAACCTATTGCAAGTGATTTCTTAGATAATTCATAGTGATCACAAATTAAGCTCCTTTTCTTGATTAGACGCTTAGTTTACGAGATAAACGCATTTAAAGATTTCCATATGGAAATCCACCATTGGCCACCCATTTCATAGTGATATCCCAACCTATTGCAAGTGATTTCTTAAGTATTTTATAGTGATCACAAATTAAGCTCCTTTTCTTGATTAGACGCTTAGTTTACGAGATAAACGCATTTAAAGATTTCCATATGGAAATCCACCATTGGCCACCCATTTCATAGTGATATCCCAATCTATTGCAAGTGATTTCTTAGATAATTCATAGTGATCACAAATTAAGCTCCTTTTCTCGATTAGACGCTTAGTTTACGAGATAAACGCATTTAAAGATTTCCATATGAAAATCCAACATTGGCCACCCATTTCATAGTGATATCCCAACCTATTGCAAGTGATTTCTTAGATAATTCATAGTGATCACAAATTAAGCTCCTTTTCTCGATTAGACGCTTAGTTTACGAGATAAAGATTTCCATATGAAAATCCAACATTGGCCACACATTTCATAGTGATATCCCAACCTATTGCAAGTGATTTCTTAGATAATTCATAGTGATCACAAATAAAGCTCCTTTTCTTGATTAGACGCTTAGTTTACGAGATAAACGCATTTAAAGATTTTCATATGAAAATCCACCATTAGCCACCCATTTCATAGTGATATCCCAACCTATTGCAAGTGATTTCTTAAGTATTTTATAGTGATCACAAATTAAGCTCCTTTTCTTGATTAGACGCTTAGTTTACGAGATAAACGCATTTAAAGATTTCCATATGGAAATCCACCATTGGCCACCCATTTCATAGTGATATCCCAACCTATTGCAAGTGATTTCTTAAGTATTTTATAGTGATCACAAATTAAGCTCCTTTTCTTGATTAGACGCTTAGTTTACGAGATAAACGCATTTAAAGATTTCCATATGGAAATCCACCATTGGCCACCCATTTCATAGTGATATCCCAACCTATTGCAAGTGATTTCTTAAGTATTTTATAGTGATCACAAATTAAGCTCCTTTTCTTGATTAGACGCTTAGTTTACGAGATAAACGCATTTAAAGATTTCCATATGAAAATCCACCATTACCCACCCATTTCATAGTGATATCCCAATCTATTGCAAGTGATTTCTTAGATAATTCATAGTGATCACAAATTAAGCTCCTTTTCTCGATTAGACGCTTAGTTTACGAGATAAACGCATTTAAAGATTTCCATATGAAAATCCACCATTAGCCACCCATTTCATAGTGATATCCCAATCTATTGCAAGTGATTTCTTAGATAATTCATAGTGATCACAAATTAAGCTCCTTTTCTCGATTAGACGCTTAGTTTACGAGATAAACGCATTTAAAGATTTCCATATGAAAATCAACCATTAGCCACCCATTTCATAGTGATATCCCAACCTATTGCAAGTGAATTCTTAGATAATTCATAGTGATCACAAATTAAGCTCCTTTTCTCGATTAGACGCTTAGTTTACGAGATAAACGCATTTAAAGATTTCCATATGAAAATCCACCATTAGCCACCCATTTCATAGTGATATCTCAACCTATTGCAAGTGATTTCTTAAGTATTTTATAGTGATCACAAATTAAGCTCCTTTTCTTGATTAGACGTTTAGTTTACGAGATAAACGCATTTAAAGATTTCCATATGAAAATCCACCATTAGCCACCCATTTCATAGTGATATCCCAACCTATAGCAAGTGATTTCTTAGATAATTCATAGAGATCACAAATTAAGCTCCTTTTCTTGATTAGACGCTTAGTTTACGAGATAAACGCATTTAAAGATTTCCATATGAAAATCCAACATTGGCCACCCATTTCATAGTGATATCCCAACCTATTGCAAGTGATTTCTTAGATAATTCATAGTGATCACAAATTAAGCTCCTTTTCTCGATTAGACGCTTAGTTTACGAGATAAACGCATTTAAAGATTTCCATATGAAAATCCAACATTGGCCACCCATTTCATAGTGATATCCCAACCTATTGCAAGTGATTTCTTAGATAATTCATAGTGATCACAAATTAAGCTCCTTTTCTTGATTAGACGCTTAGTTTACGAGATAAACGCATTTAAAGATTTCCATATGAAAATCCACCATTTGCAACCCGTTTCATAGTGATATCCCAATCTATTGCAAGTGATTTCTTAGATAATTCATAGTGATCACAAATTAAGCTCCTTTTCTCGATTAGACGCTTAGTTTACGAGATAAACGCATTTAAAGATTTCCATATGAAAATCCACCATTAGCCACCCATTTCATAGTGATATCCCAATCTATTGCAAGTGATTTCTTAGATAATTCATAGTGATCACAAATTAAGCTCCTTTTCTCGATTAGACGCTTAGTTTACGAGATAAACGCATTTAAAGATTTCCATATGAAAATCAACCATTGGCCACCCATTTCATAGTGATATCCCAACCTATTGCAAGTGAATTCTTAGATAATTCATAGTGATCACAAATTAAGCTCCTTTTCTCGATTAGACGCTTAGTTTACGAGATAAACGCATTTAAAGATTTCCATATGAAAATCCACCATTAGCCACCCATTTCATAGTGATATCTCAACCTATTGCAAGTGATTTTTTAAGTATTTTATAGTGATCACAAATTAAGCTCCTTTTCTCGATTAGACGCTTAGTTTACGAGATAAACGCATTTAAAGATTTCCATATGAAAATCCAACATTGGCCACCCATTTCATAGTGATATCCCAACCTATTGCAAGTGAATTCTTAGATAATTCATAGTGATCACAAATTAAGCTCCTTTTCTCGATTAGACGCTTAGTTTACGAGATAATCGCATTTAAAGATTTCCATATGAAAATCAATCATTAGCCACCCATTTCATAGTGATATCTCAACCTATTGCAAGTGATTTTTTAAGTATTTTATAGTGATCACAAATTAAGCTCCTTTTCTCGATTAGACGCTTAGTTTACGAGATAAACGCATTTAAAGATTTCCATATGAAAATCCAACATTGGCCACCCATTTCATAGTGATATCCCAACCTATTGCAAGTGAATTCTTAGATAATTCATAGTGATCACAAATTAAGCTCCTTTTCTCGATTAGACGCTTAGTTTACGAGATAAACGCATTTAAAGATTTCCATATGAAAATCCACCATTAGCCACCCATTTCATAGTGATATCTCAACCTATTGCAAGTGATTTTTTAAGTATTTTATAGTGATCACAAATTAAGCTCCTTTTCTTGATTAGACGCTTAGTTTACGAGATAAACGCATTTAAAGATTTCCATATGAAAATCCACCATTAGCCACCCATTTCATAGTGATATCCCAACCTATAGCAAGTGATTTCTTAGATAATTCATAGAGATCACAAATTAAGCTCCTTTTCTTGATTAGACGCTTAGTTTACGAGATAAACGCATTTAAAGATTTCCATATGAAAATCCACCATTAGCCACCCATTTCATAGTGATACCCCAACCTATAGCAAGTGATTTCTTAGATAATTCATAGTGATCACAAATTAAGCTCCTTTTCTCGATTAGACGCTTAGTTTACGAGATAAACGCATTTAAAGATTTCCATATGAAAATCCACCATTAGCCACCCATTTCATAGTGATATCTCAACCTATTGCAAGTGATTTTTTAAGTATTTTATAGTGATCACAAATTAAGCTCCTTTTCTTGATTAGACGCTTAGTTTACGAGATAAACGCATTTAAAGATTTCCATATGAAAATCCAACATTGGCCACCCATTTCATAGTGATATCCCAACCTATTGCAAGTGAATTCTTAGATAATTCATAGTGATCACAAATTAAGCTCCTTTTCTCGATTAGACGCTTAGTTTACGAGATAAACGCATTTAAAGATTTCCATATGAAAATCCACCATTAGCCACCCATTTCATAGTGATATCTCAACCTATTGCAAGTGATTTTTTAAGTATTTTATAGTGATCACAAATTAAGCTCCTTTTCTCGATTAGACGCTTAGTTTACGAGATAAACGCATTTAAAGATTTCCATATGAAAATCCAACATTGGCCACCCATTTCATAGTGATATCCCAACCTATTGCAAGTGATTTCTTAGATAATTCATAGTGATCACAAATTAAGCTCCTTTTCTCGATTAGACGCTTAGTTTACGAGATAATCGCATTTAAAGATTTCCATATGAAAATCAATCATTTGCAACCCGTTTCATAGTGATATCCCCATATAATTCGTGCGATTTCTTAAGTATTTCATAGTGATCACAAATTAAGCTCCTTTTCTCGATTAGACGCTTAGTTTACGAGATAATCGCATTCAAAGATTTTCATATGAGAATCCACCATTGGCCACCCATTTCATAGTGATATCCCAACCTATTGCAAGTGATTTCTTAAGTATTTTATAGTGATCACAAATTAAGCTCCTTTTCTTGATTAGACGCTTAGTTTACGAGATAAACGCATTTAAAGATTTCCATATGGAAATCCACCATTGGCCACCCATTTCATAGTGATATCCCAATCTATTGCAAGTGATTTCTTAGATAATTCATAGTGATCACAAATTAAGCTCCTTTTCTCGATTAGACGCTTAGTTTACGAGATAAACGCATTTAAAGATTTCCATATGAAAATCCAACATTGGCCACCCATTTCATAGTGATATCCCAACCTATTGCAAGTGATTTCTTAGATAATTCATAGTGATCACAAATTAAGCTCCTTTTCTCGATTAGACGCTTAGTTTACGAGATAAAGATTTCCATATGAAAATCCAACATTGGCCACACATTTCATAGTGATATCCCAACCTATTGCAAGTGATTTCTTAGATAATTCATAGTGATCACAAATTAAGCTCCTTTTCTTGATTAGACGCTTAGTTTAAGAGATAAACGCATTTAAAGATTTCCATATGAAAATCCACCATTAGCCACCCATTTCATAGTGATATCCCAACCTATTGCAAGTGTTTTCTTAAGTATTTTATAGTGATCACAAATTAAGCTCCTTTTCTTGATTAGACGCTTAGTTTACGAGATAAACGCATTTAAAGATTTCCATATGGAAATCCACCATTGGCCACCCATTTCATAGTGATATCCCAACCTATTGCAAGTGATTTCTTAAGTATTTTATAGTGATCACAAATTAAGCTCCTTTTCTTGATTAGACGCTTAGTTTACGAGATAAACGCATTTAAAGATTTCCATATGGAAATCCACCATTGGCCACCCATTTCATAGTGATATCCCAACCTATTGCAAGTGATTTCTTAAGTATTTTATAGTGATCACAAATTAAGCTCCTTTTCTTGATTAGACGCTTAGTTTACGAGATAAACGCATTTAAAGATTTCCATATGAAAATCCACCATTAGCCACCCATTTCATAGTGATATCCCAATCTATTGCAAGTGATTTCTTAGATAATTCATAGTGATCACAAATTAAGCTCCTTTTCTCGATTAGACGCTTAGTTTACGAGATAAACGCATTTAAAGATTTCCATATGAAAATCCACCATTAGCCACCCATTTCATAGTGATATCCCAATCTATTGCAAGTGATTTCTTAGATAATTCATAGTGATCACAAATTAAGCTCCTTTTCTCGATTAGACGCTTAGTTTACGAGATAAACGCATTTAAAGATTTCCATATGAAAATCAACCATTGGCCACCCATTTCATAGTGATATCCCAACCTATTGCAAGTGAATTCTTAGATAATTCATAGTGATCACAAATTAAGCTCCTTTTCTCGATTAGACGCTTAGTTTACGAGATAAACGCATTTAAAGATTTCCATATGAAAATCCACCATTAGCCACCCATTTCATAGTGATATCTCAACCTATTGCAAGTGATTTCTTAAGTATTTTATAGTGATCACAAATTAAGCTCCATTTCTTGATTAGACGTTTAGTTTACGAGATAAACGCATTTAAAGATTTCCATATGAAAATCCACCATTAGCCACCCATTTCATAGTGATATCCCAACCTATAGCAAGTGATTTCTTAGATAATTCATAGAGATCACAAATTAAGCTCCTTTTCTTGATTAGACGCTTAGTTTACGAGATAAACGCATTTAAAGATTTCCATATGAAAATCCAACATTGGCCACCCATTTCATAGTGATATCCCAACCTATTGCAAGTGATTTCTTAGATAATTCATAGTGATCACAAATTAAGCTCCTTTTCTTGATTAGACGCTTAGTTTACGAGATAAACGCATTTAAAGATTTCCATATGAAAATCCACCATTAGCCACCCATTTCATAGTGATATCCCAACCTATTGCAAGTGATTTCTTAAGTATTTTATAGTGATCACAAATTAAGCTCCTTTTCTTGATTAGACGCTTAGTTTACGAGATAAACGCATTTAAAGATTTCCATATGGAAATCCACCATTGGCCACCCATTTCATAGTGATATCCCAACATATTGCAAGTGATTTCTTAAGTATTTTATAGTGATCACAAATTAAGCTCCTTTTCTTGATTAGACGCTTAGTTTACGAGATAAACGCATTTAAAGATTTCCATATGGAAATCCACCATTGGCCACCCATTTCATAGTGATATCCCAACCTATTGCAAGTGATTTCTTAAGTATTTTATAGTGATCACAAATTAAGCTCCTTTTCTTGATTAGACGCTTAGTTTACGAGATAAACGCATTTAAAGATTTCCATATGAAAATCCACCATTAGCCACCCATTTCATAGTGATATCCCAATCTATTGCAAGTGATTTCTTAGATAATTCATACTTACTTACTTACTTACTTAAGTGGCCAATTACAATTTACGAAACGTAGTTCATAAATTTGAGGCCTGAAGTAATAAAGAATTCCACACGCTTCGGTCTTCTGCGTGTGTTCTCCAGTTAGTCCTACCAGATGATGGCACATCGCCTACCACTTGGTCCTTCCAACGGAGTTTGGGTCTCCCTGCTCTGCGCCGTCCTTCAGGTTCGCCTTCAAACACCTTTCTCGCTGGAGCATTTACATCCATCCTGGCAACATGTCCCAGCCATCGAAGTCGTTGGATTCTGACTCTTTTAGCTACGTCGATGTCGTGGTAAAGCTCATACAGCTCATGGTTCATCCGATGGCGAAACTGGCCTTCGACACAGATAGGTCCATATATTTTTCGGAGTACTTTTCTCTCGAATACTCCCAGGTTTTGTATGTCCGTTGTAGTAAGCACCCATGATTCGGCACCATACAACAGAACAGGTAAGATAAGCACCTGGTATAGCTGTTTCTTAGTATTCCGAGAGAAGGTGGTGTTACTAAAGTGCTGCCGAAGTCCGTAGAAACATCTATTGGCTAGCACTATTCTCCGTTTAATTTCTTGGCTGACATTATTCATCTTGTTGACGGAAGATCCGAGGTAGGTAAATTCGTCGACTACCTCAAAACAATAATTGTCAACGTTCACGGTGCGTCCCCATCGAGAGGACTCTTTGTTCGTCGAAATCATTATTTTTGTTTTGTCCTCGTTGACCGCTAAACCCATTTTTGCTGACTCCTTTTCTAGCGATGAGAAAACTGCAGTAACATCCCGCAGATTTCGGCCAATGATGTCTATATCATCGGCATAGGCTAGTGGCATGTGGCTTTTGTGGAATATGGTGCCAGACATGTTGATACCAGCCTTTCTCATCACCTTCTCCATAACTATGTTAAATAGTGTACAGGACAGGCTATCGCCCTGCCTGAGACCTCTTTCCGTGTTGAATGGTTCAGACTGATCCTTACCAATCTTAACCGAAGATTTGGTGTTGTCTAAGGTACATTTGCAAAGTCGAATCAGCTTTGCAGGAATACCAAACTCAGACATGGCCTCATAAAGCCTATTCCTTATCGGAGAGTCGAAGGCAGCTTTGTAGTCGACAAAGAGGTGGTAGGTGTCGATCTGCTTTTCATGGGTTTTTTCCAGGATTTGTCGTAAGGTGAATATTTGATCCGTCGTAGATTTGCCAGGTCTAAAGCCGCACTGATATGGTCCAATTAGTTTTTCTACAATTGGCTTTAGACGTTCACACAATATGCTTGAAAGGACCTTGTACGCAATTGGTAATAGGCTTATTCCACGGTAGTTCTTACATTCACTACGATCTCCTTTCTTGTATATGGGACATAACAGACTGAGACTCCAATCCCCGGGCATGCTCTCCTCTTGCCAGATGTTCTCCATGAGCTGATGCATGCTCCTAATCAGCTCCTCCCCGCCAGCCTTAAACAATTCAGCAGGGAGACCATCGGCTCCAGCAGCTTTGTTGTTTTTAAGGCGGGAGATGGCCATACGTATCTCGCTCTGGCTCGGAGGTGGACAGTTAATACCATCGTCATGGATTGGAGCGGGGTCTTCTGGAGTGGTGTCAGTATCCAGTAAATTTTTAAAGTGATCTCTCCATATCTTCAGAACGTTATCCGGGTCCGTCACTAGCTGACCATCGCTGTCCTTGCAGGAGGGCAACCCTGTTCCACGCATTCTCGCTTTCACTCTCTTGTAGAATTTTCGGGCTTCCTCTCTACTTCGGAGCAACTCAGTGCACTCGTCCTGCCTCTTCTTCAGCTCCTTCTTTTTTCTTCTAAAAAGACGCGTTGCCTGTCGTCTCTTCTCCCTGTGCCGTTCACGAACAGCTCGCGTTGCCATTGGCTGCAGTTTCGCCCTGTATGCAGCAACCGTCTCTCTCGTGGCATTGCGACATTCATCATCGTACCAGGCATCTTCTTGAGACGGCTTTGAGTACCCAAGTACGCTTCTCGCAGCCCGTTCTAAGGAGTCGGCTATATTTTGCCACTGCGAGGTTATATTGTCAGGGGTTGGAGCATTCCGCAGCAGTTGAGTTAGGTGGTTGGAGTAGGCGTTTGCTACCTCTGTGGTCCGCAGTTTACCGATGTCCAGCTTTCGTTGTGCCTGGTTACGTACGTTTTTCGCCATGCTTAGCCTTGTGCGTACCTTAACTGCGGTAAGGAAGTGATCGGAGTCAATGTTCGCACCCCTAATCACTCGTACGTCCAGAACACTCGATGCGTGCCTTCCATCGACTACCACATGATCAATCTGATTCCTTGTCAATTGATCTGGAGATAACCATGTTGCCTTATGAATATTTTTATGATCAAATCTAGTGCTGCAAACTACCATATTTCTTGCCGCAGAGAAATCAATCAGTCTGATGCCATTGTTCGACGTTTCGGTGTGCAGACTGAATTTTCCGATGGTAGGCTCAAATGCGGTTTCCCTGCCTATTTTAGCATTAAAATCGCCTAGTACAATTTTAATGTCATGGCTCGGGCTACGGTCATAAACATTTTCTAGGCTCTCGTAGAACTCGTCTTTGTCCTCATCGCTTTTCTCTTCTGTCGGAGCATGGGCACATATAAGTGTTATGTGGAAAAACTTTGTTTTGACTCTTATGGTGGCTATACGTTCACACACCGGGTTAAACCTTGAGACTAGGTGTCGCAGTCTCTTGCCAACCACAAATCCACATCCAAACTCGTGCTTGTCCGCATGGCCACTATAGTAGATGTCGCACGTCTTCATGCGCGAGCACCCGTGTCCCGTCCACCGGATTTCCTGTAAAGCGGTTATGTCAGCCTTGTATTCTTCGAGGACTTCCGCCAGTTGGATAGAGGCACCTGGTCTATACAGTGTTCTAACATTCCAGGTGCATATCCTTAAATCATGGTCCTTAATTCGTTTGCGGTGGTCGTCAACATTTTGGGGGGTCCATTTTATTCTTTTCTTACTTCTTTTCATTGCAATAGTTTATACGTCGGTGGCGGGTTGCAAGCCCAGCGCACCACGTCGCAGTTTTCTCCTCCTGCCAGGATTTTATCACAGCCGCCCATTCTGGGTCAGACGCTGACCAGGGTACCGCTCACTCTGAGCAGACGTGCCTGGGTTTTAGGTTTCGCCCCTCACAGTTAGTCGTGCTCTGACGGGTGTCAGAGGCACGCTTCCAGGCGTCACCACGTGGAGGTACTCCGTCCGCAGTAGTACTACGAATACGGAGCTCTGTGAGTAGACTTGAAGTGCAATTGGCAAGGATCACTCTGGGTTTGCCAAGTTAAACCGATCAGAAGCTTTACCTTGCATCACACTCCCGACGCCCAGATAATTCATAGTGATCGCAAATTAAGCTCCTTTTCTCGATTAGACGCTTAGTTTACGAGATAAACGCATTTAAAGATTTCCATATGAAAATCCACCATTAGCCACCCATTTCATAGTGATATCCCAATCTATTGCAAGTGATTTCTTAGATAATTCATAGTGATCACAAATTAAGCTCCTTTTCTCGATTAGACGCTTAGTTTACGAGATAAACGCATTTAAAGATTTCCATATGAAAATCAACCATTGGCCACCCATTTCATAGTGATATCCCAACCTATTGCAAGTGAATTCTTAGATAATTCATAGTGATCACAAATTAAGCTCCTTTTCTCGATTAGACGCTTAGTTTACGAGATAAACGCATTTAAAGATTTCCATATGAAAATCCACCATTAGCCACCCATTTCATAGTGATATCTCAACCTATTGCAAGTGATTTCTTAAGTATTTTATAGTGATCACAAATTAAGCTCCTTTTCTTGATTAGACGTTTAGTTTACGAGATAAACGCATTTAAAGATTTCCATATGAAAATCCACCATTAGCCACCCATTTCATAGTGATATCTCAACCTATTGCAAGTGATTTCAAATTATATACGGTATGAAACAAGCCCCAAATTTAAGAAATTGGTTGGGTGTTATTTCATTGGAGATTATTTCATAATTTGAAAACCCCAAATGAAGAATGAAATAATTCCCAAAGAAAAATGAAAAATGGCCCAAAAAAATTGGGAGTTATTTCATATGAAATAACACCCAAAAATGTATGAAAAAAATTTGGGGAATATTTCATTTCTCGTTTGGGCGTTATTTCATTGGGGGGCTTTTCGTGGAGCCAATTCATAGTGATCACAAATTAAGCTCCTTTTCTCGATTAGACGCTTAGTTTACGAGATAAACGCATTTAAAGATTTCCATATGAAAATCCAACATTGGCCACCCATTTCATAGTGATATCCCAACCTATTGCAAGTGATTTCTTAGATAATTCATAATGATCACAAATTAAGCTCCTTTTCTTGATTAGACGCTTAGTTTACGAGATAAACGCATTTAAAGATTTCCATATGAAAATCCACCATTTGCAACCCGTTTCATAGTGATATCCCCATATAATTCATGCGATTTCTTAAGTATTTCATAGTGATCACAAATTAAGCTCCTTTTTGCGATTAGACGCTTAGTTTACGAGATAATCGCATTCAAAGATTTTCATATGAGCATCCATCATTGCCCACCCATTTCATAGTTATTGCCCCATCTATTACAAGCGATTTCTTATGTATTTCATAGTGATCACAAATTAAGCTCCTTTTTGCGATTAGACGCTTAGTTTACGAGATAATCGCATTCAAAGATTTTCATATGAGAATCCATCATTGCCCACCCATTTCATAGTGATATCCCAACCTATTGCAAGTGATTTCTTAGATAATTCATAGTGATCACAAATTAAGCTCCTTTTCTCGATTAGACGCTTAGTTTACGAGATAAACGCATTTAAAGATTTCCATATGAAAATCAACCATTGGCCACCCATTTCATAGTGATATCCCAACCTATTGCAAGTGAATTCTTAGATAATTCATAGTGATCACAAATTAAGCTCCTTTTCTCGATTAGACGCTTAGTTTACGAGATAAACGCATTTAAAGATTTCCATATGAAAATCAACCATTGGCCACCCATTTCATAGTGATATCCCAACCTATTGCAAGTGATTTCTTAGATAATTCATAGTGATCACAAATTAAGCTCCTTTTCTTGATTAGACGCTTAGTTTACGAGATTAACGCATTTAAAGATTTCCATATGAAAATCAACCATTAGCCACCCATTTCATAGTGATATCCCAATTCTCGATTAGACGCTTAGTTTACGAGATAAACGCATTTAAAGATTTCCATATGAAAATCAACCATTGTCCACCCATTTCATAGTGATATCCCAACCTATTGCAAGTGATTTCTTAGATAATTCATAGTGATCACAAATTAAGCTCCTTTTCTTGATTAGACGCTTAGTTTACGAGATAAACGCATTTAAAGATTTCCATATGAAAATCAACCATTGGCCACCCATTTCATAGTGATATCTCAACCTATTGCAAGTGATTTCTTAGATAATTCATAGTGATCACAAATTAAGCTCCTTTTCTTGATTAGACGCTTAGTTTACGAGATAAACGCATTTAAAGATTTCCATATGAAAATCCACCATTAGCCACCCATTTCATAGTGATATCTCAACCTATTGCAAGTGATTTCTTAAGTATTTTATAGTGATCACAAATTAAGCTCCTTTTCTTGATTAGACGCTTAGTTTACGAGATAAACGCATTTAAAGATTTCCATATGAAAATCCACCATTGGCCACCCATTTCATAGTGATATCCCAACCTATTGCAAGTGATTTCTTAAGTATTTTATAGTGATCACAAATTAAGCTCCTTTTCTTGATTAGACGCTTAGTTTACGAGATAAACGCATTTAAAGATTTCCATATGAAAATCCACCATTAGCCACCCATTTCAGAGTGATATCCCAACCTATAGCAAGTGATTTCTTAGATAATTCATAGTGATCACAAATTAAGCTCCTTTTCTCGATTAGACGCTTAGTTTACGAGATAAACGCATTTAAAGATTTCCATATGAAAATCCACCATTTGCAACCCGTTTCATAGTGATATCCCCATATAATTCATGCGATTTCTTAAGTATTTCATAGTGATCACAAATTAAGCTCCTTTTCTTGATTAGACGCTTAGTTTACGAGATAAACGCATTTAAAGATTTCCATATGAAAATCCACCATTAGCCACCCATTTCAGAGTGATATCCCAACCTATTGCAAGTGATTTCTTAGATAATTCATAGTGATCACAAATTAAGCTCCTTTTCTCGATTAGACGCTTAGTTTACGAGATAAACGCATTTAAAGATTTCCATATGAAAATCCAACATTGGCCACCCATTTCATAGTGATATCCCAACCTATTGCAAGTGATTTCTTAGATAATTCATAGTGATCACAAATTAAGCTCCTTTTCTCGATTAGACGCTTAGTTTACGAGATAAAGATTTCCATATGAAAATCCAACATTGGCTACACATTTCATAGTGATATCCCAACCTATTGCAAGTGATTTCTTAGATAATTCATAGTGATCACAAATTAAGCTCCTTTTCTCGATTAGACGCTTAGTTTACGAGATAAACGCATTTAAAGATTTCCATATGAAAATCCAACATTGGCCACCCATTTCATAGTGATATCCCAACCTATTGCAAGTGATTTCTTAGATAATTCATAGTGATCACAAATTAAGCTCCTTTTCTCGATTAGACGCTTAGTTTACGAGATAAAGATTTCCATATGAAAATCCAACATTGGCTACACATTTCATAGTGATATCCCAACCTATTGCAAGTGATTTCTTAGATAATTCATAGTGATCACAAATTAAGCTCCTTTTCTCGATTAGACGCTTAGTTTACGAGATAAACGCATTTAAAGATTTCCATATGAAAATCCAACATTGGCCACCCATTTCATAGTGATATCCCAACCTATTGCAAGTGATTTCTTAGATAATTCATAGTGATCACAAATTAAGCTCCTTTTCTCGATTAGACGCTTAGTTTACGAGATAAAGATTTCCATATGAAAATCCAACATTGGCTACACATTTCATAGTGATATCCCAACCTATTGCAAGTGATTTCTTAGATAATTCATAGTGATCACAAATTAAGCTCCTTTTCTCGATTAGACGCTTAGTTTACGAGATAAACGCATTTAAAGATTTCCATATGAAAATCAACCATTGGCCACCCATTTCATAGTGATATCCCAACCTATTGCAAGTGATTTCTTAAGTATTTTATAGTGATCACAAATTAAGCTCCTTTTCTTGATTAGACGCTTAGTTTACGAGATAAACGCATTTAAAGATTTCCATATGAAAATCCACCATTGGCCACCCATTTCATAGTGATATCCCAACCTATTGCAAGTGATTTCTTAAGTATTTTATAGTGATCACAAATTAAGCTCCTTTTCTTGATTAGACGCTTAGTTTACGAGATAAACGCATTTAAAGATTTCCATATGAAAATCCACCATTAGCCACCCATTTCATAGTGATATCCCAATCTATTGCAAGTGATTTCTTAGATAATTCATACTTACTTACTTACTTACTTAAGTGGCCAATTACAATTTACGAAACGTAGTTCATAAATTTGAGGCCTGAAGTAATAAAGAATTCCACACGCTTCGGTCTTCTGCGTGTGTTCTCCAGTTAGTCCTACCAGATGATGGCACATCGCCTACCACTTGGTCCTTCCAACGGAGTTTGGGTCTCCCTGCTCTGCGCCGTCCTTCAGGTTCGCCTTCAAACACCTTTCTCGCTGGAGCATTTACATCCATCCTGGCAACATGTCCCAGCCATCGAAGTCGTTGGATTCTGACTCTTTTAGCTACGTCGATGTCGTGGTAAAGCTCATACAGCTCATGGTTCATCCGATGGCGAAACTGGCCTTCGACACAGATAGGTCCATATATTTTTCGGAGTACTTTTCTCTCGAATACTCCCAGGTTTTGTATGTCCGTTGTAGTAAGCACCCATGATTCGGCACCATACAACAGAACAGGTAAGATAAGCACCTGGTATAGCTGTTTCTTAGTATTCCGAGAGAAGGTGGTGTTACTAAAGTGCTGCCGAAGTCCGTAGAAACATCTATTGGCTAGCACTATTCTCCGTTTAATTTCTTGGCTGACATTATTCATCTTGTTGACGGAAGATCCGAGGTAGGTAAATTCGTCGACTACCTCAAAACAATAATTGTCAACGTTCACGGTGCGTCCCCATCGAGAGGACTCTTTGTTCGTCGAAATCATTATTTTTGTTTTGTCCTCGTTGACCGCTAAACCCATTTTTGCTGACTCCTTTTCTAGCGATGAGAAAACTGCAGTAACATCCCGCAGATTTCGGCCAATGATGTCTATATCATCGGCATAGGCTAGTGGCATGTGGCTTTTGTGGAATATGGTGCCAGACATGTTGATACCAGCCTTTCTCATCACCTTCTCCATAACTATGTTAAATAGTGTACAGGACAGGCTATCGCCCTGCCTGAGACCTCTTTCCGTGTTGAATGGTTCAGACTGATCCTTACCAATCTTAACCGAAGATTTGGTGTTGTCTAAGGTACATTTGCAAAGTCGAATCAGCTTTGCAGGAATACCAAACTCAGACATGGCCTCATAAAGCCTATTCCTTATCGGAGAGTCGAAGGCAGCTTTGTAGTCGACAAAGAGGTGGTAGGTGTCGATCTGCTTTTCATGGGTTTTTTCCAGGATTTGTCGTAAGGTGAATATTTGATCCGTCGTAGATTTGCCAGGTCTAAAGCCGCACTGATATGGTCCAATTAGTTTTTCTACAATTGGCTTTAGACGTTCACACAATATGCTTGAAAGGACCTTGTACGCAATTGGTAATAGGCTTATTCCACGGTAGTTCTTACATTCACTACGATCTCCTTTCTTGTATATGGGACATAACAGACTGAGACTCCAATCCCCGGGCATGCTCTCCTCTTGCCAGATGTTCTCCATGAGCTGATGCATGCTCCTAATCAGCTCCTCCCCGCCAGCCTTAAACAATTCAGCAGGGAGACCATCGGCTCCAGCAGCTTTGTTGTTTTTAAGGCGGGAGATGGCCATACGTATCTCGCTCTGGCTCGGAGGTGGACAGTTAATACCATCGTCATGGATTGGAGCGGGGTCTTCTGGAGTGGTGTCAGTATCCAGTAAATTTTTAAAGTGATCTCTCCATATCTTCAGAACGTTATCCGGGTCCGTCACTAGCTGACCATCGCTGTCCTTGCAGGAGGGCAACCCTGTTCCACGCATTCTCGCTTTCACTCTCTTGTAGAATTTTCGGGCTTCCTCTCTACTTCGGAGCAACTCAGTGCACTCGTCCTGCCTCTTCTTCAGCTCCTTCTTTTTTCTTCTAAAAAGACGCGTTGCCTGTCGTCTCTTCTCCCTGTGCCGTTCACGAACAGCTCGCGTTGCCATTGGCTGCAGTTTCGCCCTGTATGCAGCAACCGTCTCTCTCGTGGCATTGCGACATTCATCATCGTACCAGGCATCTTCTTGAGACGGCTTTGAGTACCCAAGTACGCTTCTCGCAGCCCGTTCTAAGGAGTCGGCTATATTTTGCCACTGCGAGGTTATATTGTCAGGGGTTGGAGCATTCCGCAGCAGTTGAGTTAGGTGGTTGGAGTAGGCGTTTGCTACCTCTGTGGTCCGCAGTTTACCGATGTCCAGCTTTCGTTGTGCCTGGTTACGTACGTTTTTCGCCATGCTTAGCCTTGTGCGTACCTTAACTGCGGTAAGGAAGTGATCGGAGTCAATGTTCGCACCCCTAATCACTCGTACGTCCAGAACACTCGATGCGTGCCTTCCATCGACTACCACATGATCAATCTGATTCCTTGTCAATTGATCTGGAGATAACCATGTTGCCTTATGAATATTTTTATGATCAAATCTAGTGCTGCAAACTACCATATTTCTTGCCGCAGAGAAATCAATCAGTCTGATGCCATTGTTCGACGTTTCGGTGTGCAGACTGAATTTTCCGATGGTAGGCTCAAATGCGGTTTCCCTGCCTATTTTAGCATTAAAATCGCCTAGTACAATTTTAATGTCATGGCTCGGGCTACGGTCATAAACATTTTCTAGGCTCTCGTAGAACTCGTCTTTGTCCTCATCGCTTTTCTCTTCTGTCGGAGCATGGGCACATATAAGTGTTATGTGGAAAAACTTTGTTTTGACTCTTATGGTGGCTATACGTTCACACACCGGGTTAAACCTTGAGACTAGGTGTCGCAGTCTCTTGCCAACCACAAATCCACATCCAAACTCGTGCTTGTCCGCATGGCCACTATAGTAGATGTCGCACGTCTTCATGCGCGAGCACCCGTGTCCCGTCCACCGGATTTCCTGTAAAGCGGTTATGTCAGCCTTGTATTCTTCGAGGACTTCCGCCAGTTGGATAGAGGCACCTGGTCTATACAGTGTTCTAACATTCCAGGTGCATATCCTTAAATCATGGTCCTTAATTCGTTTGCGGTGGTCGTCAACATTTTGGGGGGTCCATTTTATTCTTTTCTTACTTCTTTTCATTGCAATAGTTTATACGTCGGTGGCGGGTTGCAAGCCCAGCGCACCACGTCGCAGTTTTCTCCTCCTGCCAGGATTTTATCACAGCCGCCCATTCTGGGTCAGACGCTGACCAGGGTACCGCTCACTCTGAGCAGACGTGCCTGGGTTTTAGGTTTCGCCCCTCACAGTTAGTCGTGCTCTGACGGGTGTCAGAGGCACGCTTCCAGGCGTCACCACGTGGAGGTACTCCGTCCGCAGTAGTACTACGAATACGGAGCTCTGTGAGTAGACTTGAAGTGCAATTGGCAAGGATCACTCTGGGTTTGCCAAGTTAAACCGATCAGAAGCTTTACCTTGCATCACACTCCCGACGCCCAGATAATTCATAGTGATCGCAAATTAAGCTCCTTTTCTCGATTAGACGCTTAGTTTACGAGATAAACGCATTTAAAGATTTCCATATGAAAATCCACCATTAGCCACCCATTTCATAGTGATATCCCAATCTATTGCAAGTGATTTCTTAGATAATTCATAGTGATCACAAATTAAGCTCCTTTTCTCGATTAGACGCTTAGTTTACGAGATAAACGCATTTAAAGATTTCCATATGAAAATCAACCATTGGCCACCCATTTCATAGTGATATCCCAACCTATTGCAAGTGAATTCTTAGATAATTCATAGTGATCACAAATTAAGCTCCTTTTCTCGATTAGACGCTTAGTTTACGAGATAAACGCATTTAAAGATTTCCATATGAAAATCCACCATTAGCCACCCATTTCATAGTGATATCTCAACCTATTGCAAGTGATTTCTTAAGTATTTTATAGTGATCACAAATTAAGCTCCTTTTCTTGATTAGACGTTTAGTTTACGAGATAAACGCATTTAAAGATTTCCATATGAAAATCCACCATTAGCCACCCATTTCATAGTGATATCTCAACCTATTGCAAGTGATTTCAAATTATATACGGTATGAAACAAGCCCCAAATTTAAGAAATTGGTTGGGTGTTATTTCATTGGAGATTATTTCATAATTTGAAAACCCCAAATGAAGAATGAAATAATTCCCAAAGAAAAATGAAAAATGGCCCAAAAAAATTGGGAGTTATTTCATATGAAATAACACCCAAAAATGTATGAAAAAAATTTGGGGAATATTTCATTTCTCGTTTGGGCGTTATTTCATTGGGGGGCTTTTCGTGGAGCCAATTCATAGTGATCACAAATTAAGCTCCTTTTCTCGATTAGACGCTTAGTTTACGAGATAAACGCATTTAAAGATTTCCATATGAAAATCCAACATTGGCCACCCATTTCATAGTGATATCCCAACCTATTGCAAGTGATTTCTTAGATAATTCATAATGATCACAAATTAAGCTCCTTTTCTTGATTAGACGCTTAGTTTACGAGATAAACGCATTTAAAGATTTCCATATGAAAATCCACCATTTGCAACCCGTTTCATAGTGATATCCCCATATAATTCATGCGATTTCTTAAGTATTTCATAGTGATCACAAATTAAGCTCCTTTTTGCGATTAGACGCTTAGTTTACGAGATAATCGCATTCAAAGATTTTCATATGAGCATCCATCATTGCCCACCCATTTCATAGTTATTGCCCCATCTATTACAAGCGATTTCTTATGTATTTCATAGTGATCACAAATTAAGCTCCTTTTTGCGATTAGACGCTTAGTTTACGAGATAATCGCATTCAAAGATTTTCATATGAGAATCCATCATTGCCCACCCATTTCATAGTGATATCCCAACCTATTGCAAGTGATTTCTTAGATAATTCATAGTGATCACAAATTAAGCTCCTTTTCTCGATTAGACGCTTAGTTTACGAGATAAACGCATTTAAAGATTTCCATATGAAAATCAACCATTGGCCACCCATTTCATAGTGATATCCCAACCTATTGCAAGTGAATTCTTAGATAATTCATAGTGATCACAAATTAAGCTCCTTTTCTCGATTAGACGCTTAGTTTACGAGATAAACGCATTTAAAGATTTCCATATGAAAATCAACCATTGGCCACCCATTTCATAGTGATATCCCAACCTATTGCAAGTGATTTCTTAGATAATTCATAGTGATCACAAATTAAGCTCCTTTTCTTGATTAGACGCTTAGTTTACGAGATTAACGCATTTAAAGATTTCCATATGAAAATCAACCATTAGCCACCCATTTCATAGTGATATCCCAATTCTCGATTAGACGCTTAGTTTACGAGATAAACGCATTTAAAGATTTCCATATGAAAATCAACCATTGTCCACCCATTTCATAGTGATATCCCAACCTATTGCAAGTGATTTCTTAGATAATTCATAGTGATCACAAATTAAGCTCCTTTTCTTGATTAGACGCTTAGTTTACGAGATAAACGCATTTAAAGATTTCCATATGAAAATCAACCATTGGCCACCCATTTCATAGTGATATCTCAACCTATTGCAAGTGATTTCTTAGATAATTCATAGTGATCACAAATTAAGCTCCTTTTCTTGATTAGACGCTTAGTTTACGAGATAAACGCATTTAAAGATTTCCATATGAAAATCCACCATTAGCCACCCATTTCATAGTGATATCTCAACCTATTGCAAGTGATTTCTTAAGTATTTTATAGTGATCACAAATTAAGCTCCTTTTCTTGATTAGACGCTTAGTTTACGAGATAAACGCATTTAAAGATTTCCATATGAAAATCCACCATTAGCCACCCATTTCAGAGTGATATCCCAACCTATAGCAAGTGATTTCTTAGATAATTCATAGAGATCACAAATTAAGCTCCTTTTCTTGATTAGACGCTTAGTTTACGAGATAAACGCATTTAAAGATTTCCATATGAAAATCCAACATTGGCCACCCATTTCATAGTGATATCCCAACCTATTGCAAGTGATTTCTTAGATAATTCATAGTGATCACAAATTAAGCTCCTTTTCTCGATTAGACGCTTAGTTTACGAGATAAACGCATTTAAAGATCTCCATATGAAAATCCAACATTGGCCACCCATTTCATAGTGATATCCCAACCTATTGCAAGTGATTTCTTAGATAATTCATAGTGATCACAAATTAAGCTCCTTTTCTTGATTAGACGCTTAGTTTACGAGATAAACGCATTTAAAGATTTCCATATGAAAATCCACCATTTGCAACCCGTTTCATAGTGATATCCCCATATAATTCATGCGATTTCTTAAGTATTTCATAGTGATCACAAATTAAGCTCCTTTTCTTGATTAGACGCTTAGTTTACGAGATAAACGCATTTAAAGATTTCCATATGAAAATCCACCATTAGCCACCCATTTCAGAGTGATATCCCAACCTATTGCAAGTGATTTCTTAGATAATTCATAGTGATCACAAATTAAGCTCCTTTTCTCGATTAGACGCTTAGTTTACGAGATAAACGCATTTAAAGATTTCCATATGAAAATCCAACATTGGCCACCCATTTCATAGTGATATCCCAACCTATTGCAAGTGATTTCTTAGATAATTCATAGTGATCACAAATTAAGCTCCTTTTCTCGATTAGACGCTTAGTTTACGAGATAAAGATTTCCATATGAAAATCCAACATTGGCTACACATTTCATAGTGATATCCCAACCTATTGCAAGTGATTTCTTAGATAATTCATAGTGATCACAAATTAAGCTCCTTTTCTCGATTAGACGCTTAGTTTACGAGATAAACGCATTTAAAGATTTCCATATGAAAATCCAACATTGGCCACCCATTTCATAGTGATATCCCAACCTATTGCAAGTGATTTCTTAGATAATTCATAGTGATCACAAATTAAGCTCCTTTTCTCGATTAGACGCTTAGTTTACGAGATAAAGATTTCCATATGAAAATCCAACATTGGCTACACATTTCATAGTGATATCCCAACCTATTGCAAGTGATTTCTTAGATAATTCATAGTGATCACAAATTAAGCTCCTTTTCTCGATTAGACGCTTAGTTTACGAGATAAACGCATTTAAAGATTTCCATATGAAAATCCAACATTGGCCACCCATTTCATAGTGATATCCCAACCTATTGCAAGTGATTTCTTAGATAATTCATAGTGATCACAAATTAAGCTCCTTTTCTCGATTAGACGCTTAGTTTACGAGATAATCGCATTTAAAGATTTCCATATGAAAATCAATCATTTGCAACCCGTTTCATAGTGATATCCCCATATAATTCGTGCGATTTCTTAAGTATTTCATAGTGATCACAAATTAAGCTCCTTTTTGCGATTAGACGCTTAGTTTACGAGATAAACGCATTTAAAGATTTCCATATGAAAATCCAACATTGGCCACCCATTTCATAGTGATATCCCAACCTATTGCAAGTGAATTCTTAGATAATTCATAGTGATCACAAATTAAGCTCCTTTTCTCGATTAGACGCTTAGTTTACGAGATAAACGCATTTAAAGATTTCCATATGAAAATCAACCATTGGCCACCCATTTCATAGTGATATCCCAACCTATTGCAAGTGAATTCTTAGATAATTCATAGTGATCACAAATTAAGCTCCTTTTCTCGATTAGACGCTTAGTTTACGAGATAAACGCATTTAAAGGTTTCCATATGAAAATCCACCATTAGCCACCCATTTCATAGTGATATCCCAACCTATAGCAAGTGATTTCTTAGATAATTCATAGAGATCACAAATTAAGCTCCTTTTCTTGATTAGACGCTTAGTTTACGAGATAAACGCATTTAAAGATTTCCATATGAAAATCCAACATTGGCCACCCATTTCATAGTGATATCCCAACCTATTGCAAGTGAATTCTTAGATAATTCATAGTGATCACAAATTAAGCTCCTTTTCTCGATTAGACGCTTAGTTTACGAGATAAACGCATTTAAAGATTTCCATATGAAAATCCACCATTAGCCACCCATTTCATAGTGATATCTCAACCTATTGCAAGTGATTTCTTAAGTATTTTATAGTGATCACAAATTAAGCTCCTTTTCTTGATTAGACGCTTAGTTTACGAGATAATCGCATTTAAAGATTTCCATATGAAAATCCACCATTAGCCACCCATTTCATAGTGATATCCCAACCTATTGCAAGTGATTTCTTAGATAATTCATAGAGATCACAAATTAAGCTCCTTTTCTTGATTAGACGCTTAGTTTACGAGATAAACGCATTTAAAGATTTCCATATGAAAATCCAACATTGGCCACCCATTTCATAGTGATATCCCAACCTATTGCAAGTGATTTCTTAGATAATTCATAGTGATCACAAATTAAGCTCCTTTTCTCGATTAGACGCTTAGTTTACGAGATAAACGCATTTAAAGATCTCCATATGAAAATCCAACATTGGCCACCCATTTCATAGTGATATTCCAACCTATTGCACGTGATTTCTTAGATAATTCATAGTGATCACAAATTAAGCTCCTTTTCTTGATTAGACGCTTAGTTTACGAGATAAACGCATTTAAAGATTTCCATATGAAAATCCACCATTTGCAACCCGTTTCATAGTGATATCCCCATATAATTCATGCGATTTCTTAAGTATTTCATAGTGATCACAAATTAAGCTCCTTTTTGCGATTAGACGCTTAGTTTACGAGATAATCGCATTCAAAGATTTTCATATGAGCATCCATCATTGCCCACCCATTTCATAGTTATTGCCCCATCTATTACAAGCGATTTCTTATGTATTTCATAGTGATCACAAATTAAGCTCCTTTTTGCGATTAGACGCTTAGTTTACGAGATAATCGCATTCAAAGATTTTCATATGAGAATCCATCATTGTCCACCCATTTCATAGTGATTGCCCCATCTATTACAAGCGATTTCTTAAGTATTTCATAGTGATCACAAATTAAGCTCCTTTTTGCGATTAGACGCTTAGTTTACGAGATAATCGCATTTAAAGATTTCCATATGAAAATTCAGCATTGGCCATCCATTTCATAGTGATATCCCCATATAATTCATGGGATTTCTTAAGATTTTCATAGTGATCACAAATTAAGCTCCTTTTCTCGATTAGACGCTTAGTTTACGAGATAAACGCATTTAAAGGTTTCCATATGAAAATCCACCATTAGCCACCTATTTCATAGTGATATCCCAACCTATTGCAAGTGATTTCTTAGATAATTCATAGAGATCACAAATTAAGCTCCTTTTCTTGATTAGACGCTTAGTTTACGAGATAAACGCATTTAAAGATTTCCATATGAAAATCCACCATTAGCCACCCATTTCATAGTGATATCCCAATCTATTGCAAGTGATTTCTTAGATAATTCATAGTGATCACAAATTAAGCTCCTTTTCTCGATTAGACGCTTAGTTTACGAGATAAAGATTTCCATATGAAAATCCAACATTGGCTACACATTTTATAGTGATATCCCAACCTATTGCAAGTGATTTCTTAGATAATTCATAGTGATCACAAATTAAGCTCCTTTTCTCGATTAGACGCTTAGTTTACGAGATAAACGCATTTAAAGATTTCCATATGAAAATCCAACATTGGCCACCCATTTCATAGTGATATCCCAACCTATTGCAAGTGATTTCTTAGATAATTCATAGTGATCACAAATTAAGCTCCTTTTCTCGATTAGACGCTTAGTTTACGAGATAATCGCATTTAAAGATTTCCATATGAAAATCAATCATTTGCAACCCGTTGCATAGTGATATCCCCATATAATTCGTGCGATTTCTTAAGTATTTCATAGTGATCACAAATTAAGCTCCTTTTTGCGATTAGACGCTTAGTTTACGAGATAATCGCATTCAAAGATTTTCATATGAGAATCCATCATTGCCCACCCATTTCATAGTGATTGCCCCATCTATTACAAGCGATTTCTTATGTATTTCATAGTGATCACAAATTAAGCTCCTTTTTGCGATTAGACGCTTAGTTTACGAGATAATCGCATTCAAAGATTTTCATATGAGAATCCATCATTGTCCACCCATTTCATAGTGATTGCCCCATCTATTACAAGCGATTTCTTAAGTATTTCATAGTGATCGCAAATTAAGCTCCTTTTCTCGATTAGACGCTTAGTTTACGAGATAATCGCATTTAAAGATTTCCATATGAAAATTCAGCATTGGCCATCCATTTCATTTCTTAAGATTTTCATAGTGATTAGACGCTTAGTTTACGAGATAATCGCATTTAAAGATTTTCATATGAAAATCAATCATTTGCAACCCGTTTCATAGTGATATCCCCATATAATTCATGCGATTTCTTAAGTATTTCATAGTGATCACAAATTAAGCTCCTTTTTGCGATTAGACGCTTAGTTTACGAGATAATCGCATTTAAAGATTTTCATATGAAAATCCATCATTGGCCACCCGTTTCATAGTGATATCCCAACCTATTGCAAGTGATTTCTTAGATAATTCATAGTGATCACAAATTAAGCTCCTTTTCTTGATTAGACGCTTAGTTTACGAGATAAACGCATTTAAAGATTTCCATATGAAAATCAACCATTGGCCACCTATTTCATAGTGATATCCCAACCTATTGCAAGTGATTTCTTAGATAATTCATAGAGATCACAAATTAAGCTCCTTTTCTTGATTAGACGCTTAGTTTACGAGATAAACGCATTTAAAGATTTCCATATGAAAATCCACCATTAGCCACCCATTTCATAGTGATATCCCAATCTATTGCAAGTGATTTCTTAGATAATTCATAGTGATCACAAATTAAGCTCCTTTTCTCGATTAGACGCTTAGTTTACGAGATAAACGCATTTAAAGATTTCCATATGAAAATCCACCATTAGCCACCCATTTCATAGTGATATCTCAACCTATTGCAAGTGATTTCTTAAGTATTTTATAGTGATCACAAATTAAGCTCCTTTTCTTGATTAGACGCTTAGTTTACGAGATAAACGCATTTAAAGATTTCCATATGAAAATCAACCATTGGCCACCCATTTCATAGTGATATCCCAACCTATTGCAAGTGATTTCTTAGATAATTCATAGTGATCACAAATTAAGCTCCTTTTCTCGATTAGACGCTTAGTTTACGAGATAAACGCATTTAAAGATTTCCATATGAAAATCCACCATTAGCCACCCATTTCATAGTGATATCTCAACCTATTGCAAGTGATTTCTTAAGTATTTTATAGTGATCACAAATTAAGCTCCTTTTCTTGATTAGACGCTTAGTTTACGAGATAAACGCATTTAAAGATTTCCATATGAAAATCAACCATTGGCCACCCATTTCATAGTGATATCCCAACCTATTGCAAGTGATTTCTTAGATAATTCATAGTGATCACAAATTAAGCTCCTTTTCTTGATTAGACGCTTAGTTTACGAGATAAACGCATTTAAAGATTTCCATATGAAAATCAACCATTGGCCACCCATTTCATAGTGATATCCCAACCTATTGCAAGTGATTTCTTAGATAATTCATAGTGATCACAAATTAAGCTCCTTTTCTTGATTAGACGCTTAGTTTACGAGATAAACGCATTTAAAGATTTCCATATGAAAATCCACCATTAGCCACCCATTTCATAGTGATATCCCAACCTATTGCAAGTGATTTCTAAAGTATTTTATAGTGATCACAAATTAAGCTCCTTTTCTTGATTAGACGCTTAGTTTACGAGATAAACGCATTTAAAGATTTCCATATGGAAATCCACCATTGGCCACCCATTTCATAGTGATATCCCAACCTATTGCAATTGATTTCTTAAGTATTTTATAGTGATCACAAATTAAGCTCCTTTTCTTGATTAGACGCTTAGTTTACGAGATAAACGCATTTAAAGATTTCCATATGAAAATCCACCATTAGCCACCCATTTCATAGTGATATCCCAACCTATAGCAAGTGATTTCTTAGATAATTCATAGTGATCACAAATTAAGCTCCTTTTCTCGATTAGACGCTTAGTTTACAAGATAAACGCATTTAAAGATTTCCATATGGAAATCCACCATTGGCCACCCATTTCATAGTGATATCCCAACCTATTGCAAGTGATTTCTTAGATAATTCATAGTGATCACAAATTAAGCTCCTTTTCTCGATTAGACGCTTAGTTTACGAGATAAACGCATTTAAAGATTTCCATATGAAAATCCACCATTAGCCACCCATTTCATAGTGATATCCCAACCTATTGCAAGTGATTTCTTAAGTATTTTATAGTGATCACAAATTAAGCTCCTTTTCTTGATTAGACGCTTAGTTTACGAGATAAACGCATTTAAAGATTTCCATATGAAAATCCACCATTAGCCACCCATTTCATAGTGATATCCCAATCTATTGCAAGTGATTTCTTAGATAATTCATAGTGATCACAAATTAAGCTCCTTTTCATGATTAGACGCTTAGTTTACGAGATAAACGCATTTAAAGATTTCCATATGGAAATCCACCATTGGCCACCCATTTCATAGTGATATCCCAACCTATTGCAAGTGAATTCTTAGATAATTCATAGTGATCACAAATTAAGCTCCTTTTCTCGATTAGACGCTTAGTTTACGAGATAAACGCATTTAACAATTTCCATTTGAAAATCCACCATTAGCCACCCATTTCATAGTGATATCCCAATCTATTGCAAGTGATTTCTTAGATAATTCATAGTGATCACAAATTAAGCTCCTTTTCTCGATTAGACGCTTAGTTTACGAGATAAACGCATTTAAAGATTTCCATATGAAAATCCACCATTAGCCACCAATTTCATACTGATATCCCAACCTATTGCAAGTGATTTCTTAGATAATTCATACTGATCACAAATTAAGCTCCTTTTCTCGATTAGACGCTTAGTTTACGAGATAAAGGCATTTAAAAATTTCCGTATGAAAATCCACCATTGGCCACCCATTTCATAGTGATATCCCAACCTATTGCAAGTGATTTTTTAAGTATTTTATAGTGATCACAAATTAAGCTCCTTTTCTCGATTAGACGCTTAGTTTACGAGATAAACGCATTTAAAGATTTCCATATGAAAATCCACCATTAGCCACCCATTTCATAGTGATATCTCAACCTATTGCAAGTGATTTCTTAAGTATTTTATAGTGATCACAAATTAAGCTCCTTTTCTTGATTAGACGCTTAGTTTACGAGATAAACGCATTTAAAGATTTCCATATGGAAATCCACCATTGGCCACCCATTTCATAGTGATATCCACATATAATTCATGGGATTTCTTAAGTACTTCATAGTGATCACAAATTAAGCTCCTTTTTGCGATTAGACGCTTAGTTTACGAGATAATCGCATTTAAAGATTTTCATATGAAAATCCATCATTGGCCACCCGTTTCATAGTGATATCCACATATAATTCATGGGATTTCTTAAGTACTTCATAGTGATCACAAATTAAGCTCCTTTTTGCGATTAGACGCTTAGTTTACGAGATAAACGCATTTAAAGATTTCCATATGAAAATCAACCATTGGCCACCCATTTCATAGTGATATCCCCATATAATTCATGCGATTTCTTAAGTATTTCATAGTGATCACAAATTAAGCTCCTTTTTGCGATTAGACGCTTAGTTTACGAGATAATCGCATTTAAAGATTTTCATATGAAAATCCATCATTGGCCACCCGTTTCATAGTGATATCCACATATAATTCATGGGATTTCTTAAGTACTTCATAGTGATCACAAATTAAGCTCCTTTTTGCGATTAGACGCTTAGTTTACGAGATAATCGCATTTAAAGATTTTCATATGAAAATCCATCATTGGCCACCCGTTTCATAGTGATATCCACATATAATTCATGGGATTTCTTAAGTACTTCATAGTGATCACAAATTAAGCTCCTTTTTGCGATTAGACGCTTAGTTTACGAGATAAACGCATTTAAAGATTTCCATATGAAAATCAACCATTGGCCACCCATTTCATAGTGATATCCCAACCTATTGCAAGTGGTTTCTTAAGTATTTTATAGTGATCACAAATTAAGCTCCTTTTCTTGATTAGACGCTTAGTTTACGAGATAAACGCATTTAAAGATTTCCATATGGAAATCCACCATTGGCCACCCATTTCATAGTGATATCCCAACCTATTGCAAGTGATTTCTTAAGTATTTTATAGTGATCACAAATTAAGCACCTTTTCTTGATTAGACGCTTAGTTTACGAGATAAACGCATTTAAAGATTTCCATATGAAAATCCACCATTAGCCACCCATTTCATAGTGATATCCCAATCTATTGCAAGTGAATTCTTAGATAATTCATAGTGATCACAAATTAAGCTCCTTTTCTCGATTAGACGCTTAGTTTACGAGATAAACGCATTTAAAGATTTCCATATGGAAATCCACCATTGGCCACCCATTTCATAGTGATATCCCAACCTATTGCAAGTGATTTCTTAAGTATTTTATAGTGATCACAAATTAAGCTCCTTTTCTTGATTAGACGCTTAGTTTACGAGATAAACGCATTTAAAGATTTCCATATGAAAATCCACCATTAGCCACCCATTTCATAGTGATATCCCAATCTATTGCAAGTGATTTCTTAGATAATTCATAGTGATCACAAATTAAGCTCCTTTTCATGATTAGACGCTTAGTTTACGAGATAAACGCATTTAAAGATTTCCATATGGAAATCCACCATTGGCCACCCATTTCATAGTGATATCCCAACCTATTGCAAGTGAATTCTTAGATAATTCATAGTGATCACAAATTAAGCTCCTTTTCTCGATTAGACGCTTAGTTTACGAGATAAACGCATTTAACAATTTCCATTTGAAAATCCACCATTAGCCACCCATTTCATAGTGATATCCCAATCTATTGCAAGTGATTTCTTAGATAATTCATAGTGATCACAAATTAAGCTCCTTTTCTCGATTAGACGCTTAGTTTACGAGATAAACGCATTTAAAGATTTCCATATGAAAATCCACCATTAGCCACCCATTTCATAGTGATATCCCAACCTATTGCAAGTGAATTCTTAGATAATTCATAGTGATCACAAATTAAGCTCCTTTTCTCGATTAGACGCTTAGTTTACGAGATAAACGCATTTAACAATTTCCATTTGAAAATCCACCATTAGCCACCCATTTCATAGTGATATCCCAATCTATTGCAAGTGATTTCTTAGATAATTCATAGTGATCACAAATTAAGCTCCTTTTCATGATTAGACGCTTAGTTTACGAGATAAACGCATTTAAAGATTTCCATATGGAAATCCACCATTGGCCACCCATTTCATAGTGATATCCCAACCTATTGCAAGTGAATTCTTAGATAATTCATAGTGATCACAAATTAAGCTCCTTTTCTCGATTAGACGCTTAGTTTACGAGATAAACGCATTTAACAATTTCCATTTGAAAATCCACCATTAGCCACCCATTTCATAGTGATATCCCAATCTATTGCAAGTGATTTCTTAGATAATTCATAGTGATCACAAATTAAGCTCCTTTTCTCGATTAGACGCTTAGTTTACGAGATAAACGCATTTAAAGATTTCCATATGAAAATCCACCATTAGCCACCCATTTCATAGTGATATCCCAACCTATTGCAAGTGAATTCTTAGATAATTCATAGTGATCACAAATTAAGCTCCTTTTCTCGATTAGACGCTTAGTTTACGAGATAAACGCATTTAAAGATTTCCATATGAAAATCAACCATTGGCCACCCATTTCATAGTGATATCCCAACCTATTGCAAGTGATTTCTTAAGTATTTTATAGTGATCACAAATTAAGCTCCTTTTCTTGATTAGACGCTTAGTTTACGAGATAAACGCATTTAAAGATTTCCATATGAAAATCCACCATTAGCCACCAATTTCATACTGATATCCCAACCTATTGTAAGTGATTTCTTAGATAATTCATACTGATCACAAATTAAGCTCCTTTTCTCGATTAGACGCTTAGTTTACGAGATAAACGCATTTAAAGATTTCCATATGAAAATCAACCATTGGCCACCCATTTCATAGTGATATCCCAACCTATTGCAAGTGATTTCTTAAGTATTTTATAGTGATCACAAATTAAGCTCCTTTTCTTGATTAGACGCTTAGTTTACGAGATAAACGCATTTAAAGATTTCCATATGAAAATCCACCATTAGCCACCCATTTCATAGTGATATCCCAACCTATTGCAAGTGAATTCTTAGATAATTCATAGTGATCACAAATTAAGCTCCTTTTCTCGATTAGACGCTTAGTTTACGAGATAAACGCATTTAACAATTTCCATTTGAAAATCCACCATTAGCCACCCATTTCATAGTGATATCCCAATCTATTGCAAGTGATTTCTTAGATAATTCATAGTGATCACAAATTAAGCTCCTTTTCATGATTAGACGCTTAGTTTACGAGATAAACGCATTTAAAGATTTCCATATGGAAATCCACCATTGGCCACCCATTTCATAGTGATATCCCAACCTATTGCAAGTGATTTCTTAAGTATTTTATAGTGATCACAAATTAAGCTCCTTTTCTCGATTAGACGCTTAGTTTACGAGATAAACGCATTTAAAGATTTCCATATGGAAATCCACCATTGGCCACCCATTTCATAGTGATATCCCAATCTATTGCAAGTGATTTCTTAGATAATTCATAGTGATCACAAATTAAGCTCCTTTTCTCGATTAGACGCTAAGTTTACGAGATAATCGCAACCTATTGCAAGTGATTTCTTAGATAATTCATAGTGATCACAAATTAAGCTCCTGTTCTCGATTATAAGCTTAGTTTACGAGATAAACGCATTTAAAGATTTCCATATGAAAATCCACCATTAGCCACCCATTTCATAGTGATATCCCAACCTATTGCAAGTGATTTCTTAGATAATTCATAGTGATCACAAATTACTCTCCTTTTCTCGATTAGACGCTTAGTTTACGAGATAAACGCATTTAAAGATTTCCGTATGAAAATCCACCATTGGCCACCCATTTCATAGTGATTTCCCAACCTATTGCAAGTGATTTCTTAAGTATTTTATGGTGATCACAAATTAAGCTCCTTTTTTCGATTAGACGCTTAGTTTACGAGATAAACGCATTTAAAGATTTCCATATGGAAATCCACCATTGGCCACCCATTTCATAGTGATATCCCAACCTATTGCAAGTGATTTCTTAAGTATTTTATAGTAATCACAAATTAAGCTCCTTTTCTAGATTAGACGCTTAGTTTACGAGATAAACTCATTTAAAGATTTCCATATGGAAATCCACCATTAGCCACCCATTTCATAGTGATATCCCAACCTATTGCAAGTGATTTCTTAGATAATTCATAGTGATCACAAATTAAGCTCCTTTTTTCGATTAGACGCTTAGTTTACGAGATAAACGCATTTAAAGATTTCCATATGGAAATCCACCATTGGCCACCCATTTCATAGTGATATCCCAACCTATTGCAAGTGATTTCTTAGATAATACATAGTGATCACAAATTAAGCTCCTTTTCTCGATTAGACGCTTAGTTTACGAGATAAACGCATTTAAAGATTTCCATATGAAAATCCACCATTAGCCACCCATTTCATAGTGATATCCCAACCTATTGCAAGTGATTTCTTTGATAATTCATAGTGATCACAAATTAAGCTCCTTTTCTCGATTAGACGCTAAGTTTACGAGATAATCGCAACCTATTGCAAGTGATTTCTTAGATAATTCATAGTGATCACAAATTAAGCTCCTGTTCTCGATTATAAGCTTAGTTTACGAGATAAACGCATTTAAAGATTTCCATATGAAAATCCACCATTAGCCACCCATTTCATAGTGATATCCCAACCTATTGCAAGTGATTTCTTAGATAATTCATAGTGATCACAAATTAAGCTCCTTTTCTCGATTAGACGCTTAGTTTACGAGATAAACGCATTTAAAGATTTCCGTATGAAAATCCACCATTAGCCACCCATTTCATAGTGATATCCCAACCTATTGCAAGTGATTTCTTAAGTATTTTATAGTGATCACAAATTAAGCTCCTTTTCTCGATTAGACGCTTAGTTTACGAGATAAACGCATTTAAAGATTTCCATATGGAAAACCACCATTGGCCACCCATTTCATAGTGATATCCCAACCTATTGCAAGTGATTTCTTAGATAATACATAGTGATCACAAATTAAGCTCCTTTTCTCGATTAGACGCTTAGTTTACGAGATAAACGCATTTAAAGATTTCCATATGGAAATCCACCATTGGCCACCCATTTCATAGTGATATCCCAATCTATTGCAAGTGATTTCTTAGATAATTCATAGTGATCACAAATTAAGCTCCTTTTCTCGATTAGACGCTAAGTTTACGAGATAATCGCAACCTATTGCAAGTGATTTCTTAGATAATTCATAGTGATCACAAATTAAGCTCCTGTTCTCGATTATAAGCTTAGTTTACGAGATAAACGCATTTAAAGATTTCCATATGAAAATCCACCATTAGCCACCCATTTCATAGTGATATCCCAACCTATTGCAAGTGATTTCTTAGATAATTCATAGTGATCACAAATTACTCTCCTTTTCTCGATTAGACGCTTAGTTTACGAGATAAACGCATTTAAAGATTTCCGTATGAAAATCCACCATTGGCCACCCATTTCATAGTGATTTCCCAACCTATTGCAAGTGATTTCTTAAGTATTTTATGGTGATCACAAATTAAGCTCCTTTTTTCGATTAGACGCTTAGTTTACGAGATAAACGCATTTAAAGATTTCCATATGGAAATCCACCATTGGCCACCCATTTCATAGTGATATCCCAACCTATTGCAAGTGATTTCTTAAGTATTTTATAGTAATCACAAATTAAGCTCCTTTTCTAGATTAGACGCTTAGTTTACGAGATAAACTCATTTAAAGATTTCCATATGGAAATCCACCATTAGCCACCCATTTCATAGTGATATCCCAACCTATTGCAAGTGATTTCTTAGATAATTCATAGTGATCACAAATTAAGCTCCTTTTTTCGATTAGACGCTTAGTTTACGAGATAAACGCATTTAAAGATTTCCATATGGAAATCCACCATTGGCCACCCATTTCATAGTGATATCCCAACCTATTGCAAGTGATTTCTTAGATAATACATAGTGATCACAAATTAAGCTCCTTTTCTCGATTAGACGCTTAGTTTACGAGATAAACGCATTTAAAGATTTCCATATGAAAATCCACCATTAGCCACCCATTTCATAGTGATATCCCAACCTATTGCAAGTGATTTCTTTGATAATTCATAGTGATCACAAATTAAGCTCCTTTTCTTGATTAGACGCTTAGTTTACGAGATAATCGCATTTAAAGATTTCCATATGAAAATCCACCATTGGCCACCCATTTCATAGTGATTTCCCAACCTATTGCAAGTGATTTCTTAGATAATTCATAGTGATCACAAATTAAGCTCCTTTTCTCGATTAGACGCTTAGTTTACGAGATAATCGCATTTAAAGATTTCCATATGAAAATCCACCATTGGCCACCCATTTCATAGTGATATCCTAACCTATTGCAAGTGATTTCTTAAGTATTTTATAGTGATCACAAATTAAGCTCCTTTTCTTGATTAGACGCTTAGTTTACGAGATAAACGCATTTAAAGATTTCCATATGAAAATCCACCATTAGCCACCCATTTCATAGTGATATCCCAACCTATTGCAAGTGATTTCTTAGATAATTCATAGTGATCACAAATTAAGCTGCTTTTCTCGATTAGACGCTTAGTTTACGAGATAAACGCATTTAAAGATTTCCATATGGAAATCCACCATTGGCCACCCATTTCATAGTGATATCCCAACCTATTGCAAGTGATTTGAAATTAAGCTCCTTTTTTCGATTAGACGCTTAGTTTACGAGATAAACGCATTTAAAGATTTCCATATGAAAATCCACCATTAGCCACCCATTTCATAGTAATATCCCAACCTATTGCAAGTGATTTTTTAGATAATTCATAGTGATCAAAAATTAAGCTCCTTTTCTTGATTAGACGCTTAGTATACGAGATAAACGCATTTAAAGATTTCCATATGAAAATCCACCATTGGCCAACCATTTCATAGTGATATCCCAACCTATTGCAAGTGATTTCTTAAGTATTTTATAGTGATCACAAATTAAGCCCCTTTTCTTGATTAGACGCTTAGTTTACGAGATAAACGCATTTAAAGATTTCCATATGAAAATCCACCATTGGCCAACCATTTCATAGTGATATCCCAACCTATTGCAAGTGATTTCTTAGATAATTCATAGTGATCACAAATTAAGCTCCTTTTTTCGATTAGACGCTTAGTTTACGAGATAAACGCATTTAAAGATTTCCATATGAAAATCCACCATTAGCCACCCATTTCATAGTGATATCCCAACCTAGTGCAAGTGATTTCTTAAGTATTTTATAGTGATCACAAGTTAAGCTCCTTTTCTTGATTAGACGCTTAGTTTACGAGATAAACGCATTTAAAGATTTCCATATGAAAATCCACCATTAGCCACCCATTTCATAGTTTGCATATGAAAATCCACCATTAGCCACCCATTTCATAGTGATATCCCAACCTATTGCAAGTGATTTCTTAGATAATTCATAGTGATCACAAATTAAGCTCCTTTTCTCGATTAGACGCTTAGTTTACAAGATAAACGCATTTAAAGATTTCCATATGAAAATCCACCATTGGCCACTCATTTCATAGTGATATTCCAACCTATTGCAGGTGATTTCTTAAGTATTTTATAGTGATCACAAATTAAGCTCCTTTTCTTGATTAGACGCTTAGTTTACGAGATAAACGCATTTAAAGATTTCCATATGAAAATCCACCATTGGCCACCCATTTCATAGTGATATCCCAACCTATTGCAGGTGATTTCTTAAGTATTTTATAGTGATCACAAATTAAGCTCCTTTTCTTGATTAGACGCTTAGTTTACGAGATAAACGCATTTAAAGATTTCCATATGAAAATCCACCATTAGCCACCCATTTCATAGTTTGCATATGAAAATCCACCATTAGCCAACCCATTTCATAGTAATATCCCAAACTATTGCAAGTGATTTCTTAGATAATTCATAGTGATCACAAATAAAGCACCTTTTCTCGATTAGACGCTTAGTTTACGAGATAAACGCATTTAAAGATTTCCATATGAAAATCCACCATTGGCCAACCATTTCATAGTGATATCCCAACCTATTGCAAGTGATTTCTTAAGTATTTTATAGTGATCACAAATTAAGCTCCTTTTCTCGATTAGACGCTTAGTTTACGAGATAAACGCATTTAAAGATTTCCATATGAAAATCCACCATTGGCCAACCATTTCATAGTGATATCCCAACCTATTGCAGGTGATTTCTTAAGTATTTATAGTGATCACAAATTAAGCTCCTTTTCTTGATTAGACGCTTAGTTTACGAGATAAACGCATTTAAAGATTTCCATATGAAAATCCACCATTGGCCACCCATTTCATAGTGATATCCCAACCTATTGCAGGTGATTTCTTAAGTATTTTATAGTGATCACAAATTAAGCTCCTTTTCTTGATTAGACGCTTAGTTTACGAGATAAACGCATTTAAAGATTTCCATATGAAAATCCACCATTGGCCACCCATTTCATAGTGATATCCCAACCTATTGCAGGTGATTTCTTAAGTATTTTATAGTGATCACAAATTAAGCTCCTTTTCTTGATTAGACGCTTAGTTTACGAGATAAACGCATTTAAAGATTTCCATATGAAAATCCACCATTGGCCAACCATTTCATAGTGATATCCCAACCTATTGCAAGTGATTTCTTAAGTATTTTATAGTGATCACAAATAAAGCTCCTTTTCTTGATTAGACGCTTAGTTTACGAGATAAACGCATTTAAAAATTTCCATATGAAAATCCACCATTGGCCAACCATTTCATAGTGATATCCCAACCTATTGCAAGTGATTTCTTAAGTATTTTATAGTGATCACAAATTAAGCTCCTTTTCTTGATTAGACGCTTAGTTTACGAGATAAACGCATTTAAAGATTTCCATATGAAAATCCACCATTAGCCACCCATTTCATAGTTTGCATATGAAAATCCACCATTAGCCACCCATTTCATAGTGATATCCCAACCTATTGCAAGTGATTTCTTAGATAATTCATAGTGATCACAAATTAAGCTCCTTTTCTCGATTAGACGCTTAGTTTACGAGATAAACGCATTTAAAGATTTCCATATGAAAATCCACCATTGGCCACCCATTTCATAGTGATATCCCAACCTATTGCAAGTGATTTCTTAAGTATTTTATAGTGATCACAAATTAAGCTCCTTTTCTTGATTAGACGCTTAGTTTACGAGATAAACGCATTTAAAGATTTTCATATGAAAATCCACCATTAGCCACCCATTTCATAGTGATATCCCAACCTATTGCAAGTGATTTCTTAGATAATTCATAGTGATCACAAATTAAGCTCCTTTTCTCAATTAGACGCTAAGTTTACGAGATAATCGCATTTAAAGATTTCCGTATGAAAATCCACCATTGGCCACCCATTTCATAGTGATATCCCAACCTTTTGCAAGTGATTTCTTAAGTATTTTATAGTGATCACAAATTAAGCTCCTTTTCTTGATTAGACGCTTAGTTTACGAGATAAACGCATTTAAAGATTTTCATATGAAAATCCACCATTAGCCACCCATTTCATAGTGATATCCCAATCTATTGCAAGTGATTTCTTAAGTATTTTATAGTGATCACAAATTAAGCCCCTTTTCTTGATTAGACGCTTAGTTTACGAGATAAACGCATTTAAAGATTTCCATATGAAAATCCACCATTGGCCAACCATTTCATAGTGATATCCCAACCTATTGCAAGTGATTTCTTAGATAATTCATAGTGATCACAAATTAAGCTCCTTTTTTCGATTAGACGCTTAGTTTACGAGATAAACGCATTTAAAGATTTCCATATGAAAATCCACCATTAGCCACCCATTTCATAGTGATATCCCAACCTAGTGCAAGTGATTTCTTAAGTATTTTATAGTGATCACAAGTTAAGCTCCTTTTCTTGATTAGACGCTTAGTTTACGAGATAAACGCATTTAAAGATTTCCATATGAAAATCCACCATTAGCCACCCATTTCATAGTTTGCATATGAAAATCCACCATTAGCCACCCATTTCATAGTGATATCCCAACCTATTGCAAGTGATTTCTTAGATAATTCATAGTGATCACAAATTAAGCTCCTTTTCTCGATTAGACGCTTAGTTTACAAGATAAACGCATTTAAAGATTTCCATATGAAAATCCACCATTGGCCACTCATTTCATAGTGATATTCCAACCTATTGCAGGTGATTTCTTAAGTATTTTATAGTGATCACAAATTAAGCTCCTTTTCTTGATTAGACGCTTAGTTTACGAGATAAACGCATTTAAAGATTTCCATATGAAAATCCACCATTGGCCACCCATTTCATAGTGATATCCCAACCTATTGCAGGTGATTTCTTAAGTATTTTATAGTGATCACAAATTAAGCTCCTTTTCTTGATTAGACGCTTAGTTTACGAGATAAACGCATTTAAAGATTTCCATATGAAAATCCACCATTAGCCACCCATTTCATAGTTTGCATATGAAAATCCACCATTAGCCACCCATTTCATAGTAATATCCCAAACTATTGCAAGTGATTTCTTAGATAATTCATAGTGATCACAAATAAAGCACCTTTTCTCGATTAGACGCTTAGTTTACGAGATAAACGCATTTAAAGATTTCCATATGAAAATCCACCATTGGCCAACCATTTCATAGTGATATCCCAACCTATTGCAAGTGATTTCTTAAGTATTTTATAGTGATCACAAATTAAGCTCCTTTTCTCGATTAGACGCTTAGTTTACGAGATAAACGCATTTAAAGATTTCCATATGAAAATCCACCATTGGCCAACCATTTCATAGTGATATCCCAACCTATTGCAGGTGATTTCTTAAGTATTTTATAGTGATCACAAATTAAGCTCCTTTTCTTGATTAGACGCTTAGTTTACGAGATAAACGCATTTAAAGATTTTCCATATGAAAATCCACCATTGGCCACCCATTTCATAGTGATATCCCAACCTATTGCAGGTGATTTCTTAAGTATTTTATAGTGATCACAAATTAAGCTCCTTTTCTTGATTAGACGCTTAGTTTACGAGATAAACGCATTTAAAGATTTCCATATGAAAATCCACCATTGGCCACCCATTTCATAGTGATATCCCAACCTATTGCAGGTGATTTCTTAAGTATTTTATAGTGATCACAAATTAGGCTCCTTTTCTTGATTAGACGCTTAGTTTACGAGATAAACGCATTTAAAGATTTCCATATGAAAATCCACCATTGGCCAACCATTTCATAGTGATATCCCAACCTATTGCAAGTGATTTCTTAAGTATTTTATAGTGATCACAAATAAAGCTCCTTTTCTTGATTAGACGCTTAGTTTACGAGATAAACGCATTTAAAGATTTCCATATGAAAATCCACCATTGGCCAACCATTTCATAGTGATATCCCAACCTATTGCAAGTGATTTCTTAAGTATTTTATAGTGATCACAAATTAAGCTCCTTTTCTTGATTAGACGCTTAGTTTACGAGATAAACGCATTTAAAGATTTCCATATGAAAATCCACCATTAGCCACCCATTTCATAGTTTGCATATGAAAATCCACCATTAGCCACCCATTTCATAGTGATATCCCAACCTATTGCAAGTGATTTCTTAGATAATTCATAGTGATCACAAATTAAGCTCCTTTTCTCGATTAGACGCTTAGTTTACGAGATAAACGCATTTAAAGATTTCCATATGAAAATCCACCATTGGCCACCCATTTCATAGTGATATCCCAACCTATTGCAAGTGATTTCTTAAGTATTTTATAGTGATCACAAATTAAGCTCCTTTTCTTGATTAGACGCTTAGTTTACGAGATAAACGCATTTAAAGATTTTCATATGAAAATCCACCATTAGCCACCCATTTCATAGTGATATCCCAACTAGGGTGATCAATTATTCGGGTTTTTGCGAAAACCGGGTTTCGAATTATTCGAAAAATGGCATTTAAAAAATACCGGTTGCTTTTTTTGAAATTCACAAAAAACCGGATAATCCGGTTTTCAAATGTATGCCAAATAAAAAATTAAAACACAATTTTTGACAAAAAAAATGGCATTGAAAAATAGCAGAAAATAATTCAAAAATACTTAAAAAAGGAAACTTATAGTTTAATTATAATTACAATGCAAAACATTACAGAGATCAGTTTGTTATTTAATCAAAGACAAACAAAACATAACAATTCATTTGTAAATACTTGATTGTATATAAATATATTTAATTTAATCTTTAGTTTTCCCTAAAGTAACATTTATAAAAATAAGATACAATTTAAGTGCTTGGGTGTATACCTATTTTATTCTTTGGTTCTTATAAAACTTGCCATTGAAAATTCCCTTTCACTCAATGTACTAGTTGGACTTATTGTGTTCAAGGCGTTTAATAATCTGATAATAATAATAATAAAATTTTTGGTAGATTTTTTAATGGTAGTTTTAGGATTTTGAACGTTTTTTATAGCTTTATTTAGTTCTGTTTCTATAGTATCTTCAGAGGCATCAACGATAATTTGGTCATTTAAATCTGTAAACGAATCATGTTCTTCAGTAAATGATCGTGAATACAAAATGGACGCCAACTCTTTTGTTTAATTTTTACTTGAATATTTTAAAAATGCGTCAATAATTGGGAGTTTACTCGTACTTAAATACAAAATGAGAGTATTCAGTGTTTGAATACTTCTTTCTGATATACGTCTTTTTAAAATTTCATATAAATTTACTGATAATTAGTTTTAAACGTTTTGCTTTCTGGATCAAGTGTTCGAACAGTAACATTTATGTATTTTATGTAAGATATATCCAACCATTCATCGACCACAATAGAGAAGCGCTGGTTTTTCTGCTTTAAGAAAATCAATTTTTTCGTAACCTTATCTTTTTTGGATAGATAGAAATCATATATTTTATCCCATATTGTAGTCTCTGAAGCCGGAAGAAACTGGAAAAAAACATGTACCAGTACACATTTAACACAATTATGAATGAATTTAAATTAAAAGTATCGAACGCCAAAAAACCGAGATTCGACAAAAAATAACCGGATTATTCGATATTCGAAAAACAGGGATTTAAAAAAAACCGACGGTTTTTATGAGTGAAAAAAACCGAGTAGCCGGTTTTTGAAAACCGAACTGATCACCCTAATCCCAACCTATTGCAAGTGATTTCTTAGATAATTCATAGTGATCACAAATTAAGCTCCTTTTCTCAATTAGACGCTAAGTTTACGAGATAATCGCATTTAAAGATTTCCGTATGAAAATCCACCATTGGCCACCCATTTCATAGTGATATCCCAACCTATTGCAAGTGATTTCTTAAGTATTTTATAGTGATCACAAATTAAGCTCCTTTTCTTGATTAGACGCTTAGTTTACGAGATAAACGCATTTAAAGATTTTCATATGAAAATCCACCATTAGCCACCCATTTCATAGTGATATCCCAATCTATTGCAAGTGATTTCTTAGATAATTCATAGTGATCACAAATTAAGCTCCTTTTCTCGATTAGACGCTTAGTTTACGAGATAAACGCATTTAAAGATTTCCATATGAAAATCCACCATTAGCCACCCATTTCATAGTTTGCATATGAAAATCCACCATTAGCCACCCATTTCATAGTAATATCCCAACCTATTGCAAGTGATTTCTTAAGTATTTTATAGTGATCACAAATTAAGCTCCTTTTCTTGATTAGACGCTTAGTTTACGAGATAAACGCATTTAAAGATTTTCATATGAAAATCCACCATTAGCCACCCATTTCATAGTGATATCCCAATCTATTGCAAGTGATTTCTTAGATAATTCATAGTGATCACAAATTAAGCTCCTTTTCTCGATTAGACGCTTAGTTTACGAGATAAACGCATTTAAAGATTTCCATATGAAAATCCACCATTAGCCACCCATTTCATAGTTTGCATATGAAAATCCACCATTGGCCAACCATTTCATAGTGATATCCCAACTTATTGCAAGTGATTTCTTAGATAATTCATAGTGATCACAAATTAAGCTCCTTTTTTCGATTAGACGCTTAGTTTACGAGATAAACGCATTTAAAGATTTTCATATGAAAATCCACCATTAGCCACCCATTTCATAGTGATATCCCAATCTATTGCAAGTGATTTCTTAGATAATTCATAGTGATCACAAATTAAGCTCCTTTTCTCGATTAGACGCTTAGTTTACGAGATAAACGCATTTAAAGATTTCCATATGAAAATCCACCATTAGCCACCCATTTCATAGTTTGCATATGAAAATCCACCATTGGCCACCCATTTCATAGTGATATCCCAACCTATTGCAAGTGATTTCTTAGATAATTCATAGTGATCACAAATTAAGCTCCTTTTCTTGATTAGACGCTTAGTTTACGAGATAAACGCATTTAAAGATTTCCATATGAAAATCCACCATTGGCCACCCATTTCATAGTGATATCCCAACCTGTTGCAAGTGATAATTCATAGTGATCACAAATTAAGCTCCTTTTCTCGATTAGACGCTTAGTTTACGAGATAAACGCATTTAAAGATTTCCATATGAAAATCCACCATTGGCCACCCATTTCATAGTGATATCCCAACCTATTGCAAGTGATTTCTTAAGTATTTTATAGTGATCACAAATTAAGCTCCTTTTCTTGATTAGACGCTTAGTTTACGAGATAAACGCATTTAAAGATTTCCATATGAAAATCCACCATTGGCCACCCATTTCATAGTAGTGATATCCCAACCTATTGCAAGTGATTTCTTAAGTATTTTATAGTGATCACAAATTAAGCTCCTTTTCTTGATTCATTTCATAGTGATATCCCAACCTATTGCAAGTGATTTCTTAGATAATTTCATAGCTCATTTTTCTTGATTAGACGCTTAGTTTACGAGATAAACGCATTTAAAGATTTCCATATGAAAATCCACCATTAGCCACCCATTTCATAGTGATATCCCAACCTATTGCAAGTGATTTCTTAAGTATTTTATAGTGATCACAAATTAAGCTCCTTTTCTTGATTAGACGCTTAGTTTACGAGATAAACGCATTTAAAGATTTTCCATATGAAAAATCAACCATTAGCCACCCATTTCATAGTGATATCCCAACCTATTGCAAGTGATTTCTTAAGTATTTTATAGTGATCACAAATTAAGCTCCTTTTCTTGATTAGACGCTTAGTTTACGAGATAAACGCATTTAAAGATTTTCATATGAAAATCCACCATTGGCCAACCATTTCATAGTGATATCCCAACCTATTGCAAGTGATTTCTTAGATAATTCATAGTGATCACAAATTAAGCTCCTTTTTTTCGATTAGACGCTTAGTTTACGAGATAAACGCATTTAAAGATTTCCATATGAAAATCCACCATAGGCCAACCATTTCATAGTGATATCCCAACCTATTGCAAGTGATTTCTTAAGTATTTTTATAGTGATCACAAAATTAAGCTCCTTTTCTTGATTAGACGCTTAGTTTTACGAGATAAACGCATTTAAAGATTTCCATATGAAAAATCCACCATTAGCCACCCATTTCATAGTGATATCCCAACCTAGTGCAAGTGATTTCTTAAGTATTTTATAGTGATCACAAATTAAGCTCCTTTTCTTGATTAGACGCTTAGTTTACGAGATAAACGCATTTAAAGATTTCCATATGAAAAATCCACCATAGGCCAACCATTTCATAGGGATATCCCAACCTATTGCAAGTGATTTCTTAAGTATTTTATAGTGATCACAAAATTAAGCTCCTTTTCTTGATTAGACGCTTAGTTTACGAGATAAACGCATTTAAAGATTTCCATATGAAAATCCACCATTAGCCACCCATTTCATAGTGATATCCCAACCTATTGCAAGTGATTTCTTAGATAATTCATAGTGATCACAAATTAAGCTCCTTTTCTCGATTAGACGCTTATAGTTTACGAGATAAACGCATTTAAAGACTTCCATATGAAAATCCACCATTAGACACCCATTTCATAGTGATATCCCAACCTATTGCAAGTGATTTCTTAGATAACTCATAGAGATCACAAATTAAGCTCCTTTTCTCGATTAGACGCTTAGTTTACGAGATAAACGCATTTAAAGATTTCCATATGAAAATCCACCATTGGCCACTCATTTCATAGTGATATCCCAACCTATTGCAGGTGATTTCTTAAGTATTTTATAGTGATCACAAATTAAGCTCCTTTTCTTGATTAGACGCTTAGTTTACGAGATAAAACGCATTTAAAGATTTCCATATGAAAATCCACAATTGGCCAACCATTTCATAGTGATATCCCAACCTATTGCAAGTGATTTCTTAGATAATTCATAGTGATCACAAATTAAGCTCCTTTTCTTGATTAGACGCTTAGTTTACGAGATAAACGCATTTAAAGATTTCCATATGAAAATCCACCATAGGCCAACCATTTCATAGTGATATCCCAACCTATTGCAAGTGATTTCTTAAGTATTTTATAGTGATCACAAATTAAGCTCCTTTTCTTGATTAGACGCTTAGTTTACGAGATAAACGCATTTAAAGATTTCCATATGAAAATCCACCATTAGCCACCCATTTCATAGTGATATCCCAACCTAGTGCAAGTGATTTCTTAAGTATTTTATAGTGATCACAAATTAAGCTCCTTTTCTTGATTAGACGCTTAGTTTTACGAGATAAACGCATTTAAAAGATTTCCATATGAAAATCCACCATTGGATCTCGATTAGACGCTTAGTTTACGAGATAAACGCATTTAAAGATTTCCATATGAAAATCCACCATTGGCCACCCATTTCATAGTGATATCCCAACCTATAGTGATCACAAATTAATCTCCTTTTCTTGATTAGACGCTTAGTTTACGAGATAAACGCATTTAAAGATTTCCATATGAAAATCCACCATTAGCCACCCATTTCATAGTGATATCCCAACCTATTGCAAGTGATTTCTTAGATAACACAGTGCAACAGTGAAAAAAAATACAAAAAACGGGATAGTATAGGTTCGATTCCCTATACTCAGTTTGGCGAGATTGGTGACCAATTTTTTTTTATGGGCCCCTAAAGATTCTCAAAATCAGTGAGCTCCATGAAAAAAGGTGTGATCAGTTTTTGTCCAACAGCTAACTCACACTTCGTGATAGCGCTAAACTGTATTCGGCAATAATGTAGCTGGGAGTTTTGCGCACTAACTTTATTAACAAATTATGTCAAAAAGGTTGGCTATTCCTGCCCTTTTTCAAAAAAAATTGAAGAAGAATTTATTATTTTTTCATTTTTTTGAGCATTACTTTGAGGGAGTCCAAATTTTTCTCTAACACTGTTCGCCAAAATTGTAGCCCTGATTAAGTTATTAATGTTTTCCTAGGGACGCAACTTTCATATCCTATACTAAAATCAATCACATTAATAACTTAACTATTTGTTAACCGATTTTTACAAACAAGTATGCCTTTAACTGGTGAAAGCGTTCACTTTCTGAATAAAATAGTAAACATTAGGGTTGTCCCTTATAAAATAGGGGCTACAAACTTCATCAAACTTAAAAATAGTGAAAAAAATTACAAAAGTTTGAAATTTCGAGGCAAAAAACAAGCAGATATGACAAGTTACCAATATAACTATATATATGGTTGGAAAGGCCGCAGTCTCTTCTTTCTAAATCCACTGAGAAATTTAAAATCCGTTGATATTCAACCACGTTTACTGGCTTATAAGTGCGTAAAGGTTTGAAAAAACCGGTATCATCGTGGACTTTATGAGCTATTTAGGCTGCCTAGACACATTCAGATTGGATTGATATGTTCACAAAAGTTGTTTATCTTTACCAGGGCTACAATTTTGGCGAACAGTGTTAGAGAAAAATTTGGACTCCCTCAAAGTAATGCTCAAAAAAGTGAAAAAATAATAAATTCTTCTTCAATTTTTTTTGAAAAAGGGCAGGAATAACCAACCTTATTGACATAATTTGTTAATAAAGTTAGTGCGCAAAACTCCCAGCTACATTATTGCCGAATACAGTTTAGCGCTATCACGAAGTGTGAGTTAGCTGTTGGACAAAAACTGATCACACCTTTTTTTCATGGGGCTCACTGATTTTGAGAATCTTTAGGGGCCCCATAAAAAAAAAATTGGTCACCAATCTCGCCAAACTGAGTATAGGGTTTTATTACCCGTCGATAGTAGAATCGAACCTATACTATCCCGTTTTTGTATTTTTCAAAAAGTCGTCATTTGTTCATAGTGATCACAAATTAAGCTCCTTTTCTCGATTAGACGCTTAGTTTACGAGATAAACGCATTTAAAGATTTCCATATGAAAAATCCACCATTGGCCACCCATTTCATAGTGATATCCCAACCTATTGCAAGTGATTTCTTAAGTATTTTATAGTGATCACAAATTAAGCTCCTTTTCTCGATTAGACGCTTAGTTTACGAGATAAACGCATTTAAAGATTTCCATATGAAAATCCACCATTAGCCACCCATTTCATAGTGATATCCCAACCTGTTGCAAGCGATTTCTTAGATAATTCATAGTGATCACAAATTAAGCTCCTTTTCTCGATTAGACGCTTAGTTTACGAGATAAACGCATTTAAAGATTTCCATATGAAAATCCACCATTGGCCACCCATTTCATAGTGATATCCCAACCTATTGCAAGTGATTTGTTAAGTATTTTATAGTGATCACAAATTAAGCTCCTTTTCTTGATTAGACGCTTAGTTTACGAGATAAACGCATTTAAAGATTTCCATATGAAAATCCACCATTGGATCTCGATTAGACGCTTAGTTTACGAGATAAACGCATTTAAAGATTTCCATATGAAAATCCACCATTGGCCACCCCATTTCATAGTGATATCCCAACCTGTTGCAAGTGATTTCTTAGATAATTCATAGTGATCACAAATTAAGCTCCTTTTCTCGATTAGACGCTTAGTTTACGAGATAAACGCATTTAAAGATTTCCATATGAAAAATCCACCTAGGATCTCGATTAGACGCTTAGTTTACGAGATAAACGCATTTAAAGATTTCCATATGAAAATCCACCATTAGCCACCCATTTCATAGTGATATCCCAACCTATTGCAAAAGCTCCTTTTCTCGATTAGACGCTTAGTTTACGAGATAAACGCATTTAAAGATTTCCATATGAAAATCCACCATTGGCCACCCATTTCATAGTGATATCCCAACCTATTGCAAGTGATTTCTTAGATAATTCATAGTGATCACAAATTAAGCTCCTTTTCTCGATTAGACGCTTAGTTTACGAGATAAACGCATTTAAAGATTTCCGTATGAAAATCCACCATAGGCCACCCATTTCATAGTGATATCCCAACCTATTGCAAGTGATTTCTTAGATAATTCATAGTGATCACAAATTAAGCTCCTTTTCTCGATTAGACGCTAAGTTTACGAGATAATCGCATTTAAAGATTTCCATATGAAAATCCACCATTGGCCACCCATTTCATAGTGATATCCCAACCTATTGCAAGTGATTTCTTAGATAATTCATAGTGATCACAAATTAAGCTCCTTTTCTCGATTATAAGCTTAGTTTACGAGATAAACGCATTTAAAGATTTCCATATGAAAATCCACCATTAGCCACCCATTTCATTGCAAGTGATTTCTTAGATAATTCATAGTGATCACAAATTAAGCTCCTTTCTCGATTAGACGCTTAGTTTACGAGATAAACGCATTTAAAGATTTCCGTATGAAAATCCACCATTGGCCACCCATTTCATAGTGATTTCCCAACCTATTGCAAGTGATTTCTTAGATAATTCATAGTGATCACAAATTACTCTCCTTTTCTCGATTAGACGCTTAGTTTACGAGATAAACGCATTTAAAGATTTCCGTATGAAAATCCACCATTGGCCACCCATTTCATAGTGATTTCCAACCTATTGCAAGTGATTTCTTAAGTATTTTATAGTGATCACAAATTAAGCTCCTTTTCTAGATTAGACGCTTAGTTTACGAGATAAACGCATTTAAAGATTTCCATATGAAAATCCACCATTGGCCACCCATTTCATAGTGATATCCCAACCTATTGCAAGTGATTTCTTAGATAATTCATAGTGATCACAAATTAAGCTCCTTTTCTTGATTAGACGCTTAGTTTACGAGATAAACGCATTTAAGATTTCCATATGAAAATCCACCTAGGATCTCGATTAGACGCTTAGTTTACGAGATAAACGCATTTAAAGATTTCCATATGAAAATCCACCATAGGCCACCCATTTCATAGTGATATCCCAACCTGTTGCAAGTGATTTCTTAGATAATTCATAGTGATCACAAATTAAGCTCCTTTTCTCGATT